>JBCAUF010000134.1:7814982-7828703 GCA_038406115.1 Haemulon aurolineatum
GAGCATGGTGTGTGAGACATTATACCTGTGTCGGAGACTTTTTGTCCTGTAGATTGGGTCTGACACTGCGGAAGCCTTTGGCAGCAAGAGATGAGCTGCTGGCATCTCCATTCTTAAGGCCATCTGTTACGCTGCGTGACCGCCAAGAATCTGAAGATAAAGTTAATAAAATTAAAATCACACACTGCTGTGTGTTTTGATTAAACGTCCTGGTCTCCTATGGGGTGTCTCATAGCTTCTTTTGTCGTGTGCAATATCAAGATCCTCCACCTGAATTCACCATGAGGAACAGACACTTACCCAAGTCTGATGAGTGAGAATCACTCCCTGGGGAAGAGAGAAGACACAGCAATGATAAGTGATACGACTGGATGTGTGATAATATTCTGCAATAAACGTCAATACTACTGCATAGGATGCTTGTGAGAAGGTTTAGTGTGACAAAGAGACACTTGGTGATGGGGTTTAGGGAGTAGAAGCAGGTCTTAAAAGACACAGACGGAAGGGGAAAAGGTACAGGACAGAAAAAAAACTTTCTTAGGATTGCATGACTGCTCCTGGCCTAATATACAATATTACCAGCTGTTCTGTCATTCAGCATTCACAAGTACTCTGAACTAGCAACCAATTTGCTAGAAGTCTGCAACCACTTGATTTTGTAATTATCCGCATTCACCACTTCCACTCCTAATAATACAAAGGATTCTCCTCCTGTAGTCCACAGATAACAGTTCGTCCAGATAATCTAGTTTTCCTGTCGACTGTTGAAAATAGAAAAGTGAAAAATACATGAAAACTAACAATTGTTGGGATTTCAGATGTTGCTGCCACAGACATCTCAGACTTGTTACGTCAGAGTCGGGATGTTCTTTATGTGCATTGGGCACAGATGTTCCATCAGATTCTGGCTCTTTCATGGAAATGAGTACAGACAGCTTCAGGCAGCTTCGTTTTGTTTTTACTTTTAATGAGACCCAGAGACAAGCCTTTGACATGATTTGTGTAAAAAGCTGTTGGATGCTCACACAGCTTGCCCTGATATACACTGTTTTGCACGACTCCTCCTCGTTTCTCCGAATCTCCACCATGGAGGTGGTGAGAGCAAAGTTAGCACGAGCCAGAGAGCCACAATAACCACATTTACGGGAATTGCGCCAAGTTGAACGAGGATAAGACAGCTAGTTTTACCAGTGGAGATGACTCCAGCTGGGATGGTTTATTCCACAGCGCACAAAACACTCTGAGCTGGCTCCTTAATCTCCATTTTCTAGCCCACAGTGTTGGAGCCATGCAGGAGAGTGTTTTCTGTATTTCCAGGGAACAGAATAGCAGATTTTGGAGGGCAGACTTCAAGTATAACAGTGTACCAAACAGCAATGGTGAGTGTGCTGTACAGTACACCCCCGCCGAAGCTGAGGGTCCCTCAGAAGCTGACGTCTGCATGCCTCTTCACAATAATGCTCTAGTGGCTATGCACAGGGTCCGAATGCCCTCTGAGTGGTGGTTTAATCAGCTACTAAACCTTCTGCATCTGACAACAACTTATCAATTTTCACACAGTGCCCTACTATTGTTAAAAAAGAAGCTGACAGCGCTAGAATGCTGACATGGGTGCAGCTGGTAACCTGGATGCTGACATGGTTCAAGCACAAACACTGCTCTTTCAGCAGAGGAGAGGAATAAGCAGCTGGGGACGACCAGCTGTAGCCTCTGGAAGCAAGAATACGCTACAGCTACAGCTTCAGTTCTTACCCCTGCTATGTCAAGCCTTCCCCAGCTACTCATTTTAACTTGACCTGTAATTTTGCAAATTATGTGTGACGTGAAATCTGCAACAATTTTAGGATGATGGGGCTTTTACGGCAGACCTGCTCAAAGTTTTCTTGCGTGAAAGTAAAACACTGGGCAGGGAGAATTTTGCCGAATGGTGCCTTTTTAGTCCACACACACAAGCCCATCCAGGAACATTTCCACATAATTCCACGTTCTCCGAGAGCTCAGGGTCAAGAGAGCTGTGCCATGTCTAACCAATGCGTGCGGAGGGAGGAAAAGAGTAAAATGGAAGAGGTGGGAACAACCGAGATGAAAAAACAACAGGAAGAATAGCGTAAACTTCCCATAAAGAAAAGGAAATGGCACAGAGCCGTGTGAGAGCATGACATATGAGAGCCGTCACGAGGAAGGAAGATTAACATCGGCAACAGGTAGCTACAGTATGACTTATGACTCATTAAGGAAGCAAAAACAAGCCCAGACGGAAGGGACTAAACAAAAGGAAATACGGTAATGAACTGATTAGAAAAAAAAAAATTGCATCCAGCAGTCTAAACATTGCTTAAGCATACTGAGGCAGCTGCAGCCTTTTTGAAAGTATTTCAAAAATGCTAAAGCCATATCAGGCTGATGAAGCCCTCTGAAGAACAACAAGCCACTTTTTAAGGACTTACCTCATGCTTCTGTCAGTTTAGTCCTGAAGAGGCCTGTATTCTAGCTACTTACATAAAGCTTCTTATCAAAACCTGTTAATCTGTCGTGTGTTTGTGGGTGTTAGTACCTGTGCCTAGATTTGGTGAGCTCTGGACCCTCTTCATGGGAGAGAGTATGAGTGACAAGGCCACGCTTTTGCGAGCGAATCCTCCGCTATCTGAGAAATCACAGCCGGGCAGGTGATCATAGAGGCAGAAGCAGCAGCAGCAGCACACATGCACATGCACATACACACACACATACTTATACACACAAATGCTTCCAGCCAGAAACATAATGCAAAGCACATGCATTTAAAGAGCTTGATTTTTATTGCATTCGCTCAAGATAAGCTCAGGTTATGTGATGAATCTGGTGTGCAGGACAATCACAAAATTTTATTGTAAAGCAAAAGTTTGCACTGCATTGGCTTACATTTCCGCCCGATACTCTGCACTTATGATAACAGATATTATATTCTTTTGAATGGCATGACCCTGGGTGTTTCTGATTTAGGCTTCAATAATCACAAAGAGACTAGCTGAATTTCACATTGAAGACGTATTAATAGTAGAGAAATCAAGAGTCAGTATGGCTAAGCATAATCAAATTTCTGTTGACTGGCCTGCTGACACAATTCTAAACCACCTCCATTAACTAAACTGTAGTGAAATAACAGGGAACTTTCTAATGAAATGACAAACCGATGGTCTTAAAAAAATGTTTATTTTTTTCTGCTCTAAATGGTTTTGGTTGTCCTTCAACACATGACAAAGCTATTTTTGCGTCAGCGTCTATACTGTAAATACAGGCAAACAACCAAGATGAGTCAGGCTACCACTGGCAGCCACACAGAGCGGTGGCGTGTGTGGAAGACTCAAAGACAGATTACTCATCATTGATTTTGCGGCTGAAATACACACTTGGGATGACTGCCAAGTTTTGGACAGAGCTTTGGTAATGTATTAAAGGAGGAATACGTCACTGTGGTCAAAAGCAACAGGCTTACTATACTTCTTGATGCTTTCGGTCACAATAACCCAGGCCCAAAATGGACCAACACCAAAGTGGTGAAACAGGGTCAGGGTTAGAATTACAGACTCATGCCTGTGGTAGAGGGAAACTAGCACACATAGACACTTTTAAATTAGGTTGGTAGTTTGAAATGTGGAAGCATATTGACTTTTCTAATGTAAGGTATCAAACCTAAACAACACTTTTATGTTCAGTTCATTTGAATAAATTATTTTTTCTTGGTACAACCAAAATCACAATCAATATAAAAATAATTGGACATGGACTGGATGGATGATTCCCCCAAAATATCAGACAGTGCTTTGTGAGTGTGTGTGTGTGTGTATACTTTTATACCTGTATTCATATTGAAGAGCACTTCTTATTGATCTACTGCAGGGGGATACACTTTCCTGGAAAACAAAAACAAAGACAAACACAATTAATTTTTTTGAACCCTCTCTTTTCCATGATTTTCCACCTGCATTTTCTTTTCCTGTGATTTACATTTTGAAAGTAATCTTTCTTAGACTGCTACAATAAATACTGTTTGTAATTAGAAGACATAAACCTATTTTTTTTCTCCATTAAATCTGAAATATAAGCAATTATTTTGGAAATCTGCCAGTTTCCAGCCGACCATTTGATCTCAACATTGATTCAAATCACACTCAAGGGCCCAAATCTCTGCGCAGGAAAATTCTGGAGAGATTAATGATGTTTAGCAGGAATGCAGCGTGCTGACATGCTGCAAACGACTGCAAGTCAGCTCCATTTTAAATGCCTTTCACACATTTCATTTTTCCAGTCTTGATAAGCAGTATGGGCTAAAGTGTGGTCCTCCTGGACCGGAAACGTGACAAACTGAGGGATGAACTGACACACAAACACTTCCAAATTTCCAGGCAAAATAAGGTGTCATTAGACTGGTGCCAGACCCTGGAACCACAGTCCAGATCTCATGTGACGTGAACTGAAATGGCAGTGTGATTATCAGGCAAAGGTGGCCTTTAGTTGATTGTGCCGGGAGAGAAAATTAGGATTAGAATACACAGTAAGTGGATACTGTGGCTTTGATATGAATGGCCAACCAAATTTGATCAAACTGATTACTTGAGTTACTATGCAGAACTGCAAAAAAAATAAAAAAATAATAAATAAAGGTTGACATTCAATGAACACATACTGCTTGTCACATTCAAAATGATGTTAAAGCCAGAGCCTAAACCCATGGAATCCAAATGTGGGAACATAACTTCTTCCAGCTGAGTGAGAGACTTAATGGCCTCAGCAAATTCTTTACAGCACATTGGATGAAACATAAATAACTTAAATGGCACTGATAAATGATACAGAGTGCCATGTTTACCTAACTGTACATAAGTGATGCCTGTCTCTTGCTATATGAAGACCTTTTCTCGGAACCGTTGCAGTAGGGTGCATGATTGATTTGAATAGGGCACACATCAAAAGCCAGAAGGCACAACATGGACTGGTGCACTGCTGTGTGAATGCATGCACGTGTGTCATCATGGGACTTAGTGTCTATGACAGATACTACAAGTGACAGCGCACAGTGGCTGCAGGAGGGATCATACATGTCTGGTATTTAAATAACTATGACATGAACGAAGCTAACCTTGCCTTGCACGCATGTAGATGCTGTTGTGAAGTTTAGCAAATGTGATGCAAAGAAGAAATAAACAAAGAGGAACTGAGAACAAAGTCAAAGATACTAGTATGCACTGTCTCAACACATCTAACTTAAGTCCCATTTGAGGTTAGTTGACTTTTATGATTCACGGTCATTTGTGTTGAATTAGGTGGATGAATTGGTCACATGATTTTTTTCCCATGGAATATTTTTGTCTATTACAAACCTCTTCTGGTCATTTGTGAGTTTCTGACACTGTTCAATAATAAACTCAGTTACAATGAAGCAGGGCAAATATGTCATTCCTACTTCATTATTATACTACGGCTTGAATATCAATCCTAGCATACAATGTACATTTAAACTTTCTGTTTCTAGAAATTCAAGAACAGTTTACATCTGAATTCTTCTGATTCTGCTCTTTCAGTTTAATTTGAACTCAGGAGGGTAAAGCGCACAGATATTTTGGTTATGCCTTCTTCACATCTTCAATTAATTCTAAAGTAAAGTCTACGTAAACACACAAAATGTGTGATGTGTCAGTAGCAATAGCGTCATGATGAAAGCAAAAGCTTGTGTGTAATCTTTTTTAACATTTGCTACAGCTCTGGGTACGAACAGATAGTCCATGCAGATGACAGTGCAGTACTAGGCATTCGCCTCAACACTTTGACACTGGGCCTCATTGCACATTTGACCAGGAAAGTCCTGATAATTGTGGCTATCATTTACTGGGGCTTATTTTGGAAAAGGTATGCAACCATATCCCAACATGAACGTGTAAACTGCCTTAGCAGTTGGCTCTAGTGATGAGTGGTACTTGATGGATTGCATGACATTAACATACATTTCACCATGATGAACATTTTACGGGCTCGATTCAGATGAGAAGATGGTAAACATCCAGACGTGAGAACAGTCCCATTAATAGGCATTCTCATCATAGCAAAACATTCTCATTATGATCAAATATACTGTTGTTGTTGTTTCTCACTGTGGCCTCTCACTGGTCTCGGCATTTCCACACTACAAACAAATAGTTCAGTAACTAAGCACGACGCTTCTCACTCGCATGAGAAGTGGCTAATAAGAAGCTGCTGTGTTGAGTCTACCTGGAATTCAATTTGCCATCAGTGTGTTGTTGGCTTTTGTTTTGCTGAAGCACTGAAATGAGCAATGGGACTATATTGACTTTGTTGCAGAAAGTGTTTCCTTGACACACAAAAAACGTGCCTTCGGGACCATTTCTCTCAGGCAAAACGCCTAATGCTGAATTCAACCTCCAGGGCCTCCCAGCAATCCTCTGCAAAAGTGTGACTTCTAAGTACTGCAAATCACACTCCTACCTACATTAAAAATCATTAATATGCCCTTATTCACACAACTACTTTGTTGCCAGCGTGTGAGGGTTTCCAAACACAGTTTATGCTTGTGAGGAGGAAGTGCTATGACTTGTGACACTACATTAAGCCATGCATTGTGGGATACTTTCAGTCCCTCAAGACCTAATCCTCACCCTCATACAGTGCACCCTCGTAAATCTATCTCTGAGAAACACACATACACACACACACACACACACACACACACACACACGCATGCTGGGGTAAATCATGGGTCTGGCGTCGGAGGCAGTCGCCGTCCAAATGATGGTCAGATTATAAACAGGATCATGTTTCTTGGGGACAGATCAGCGGCGACACAGCAGCTGTGGCCATGGTGTAATGTTATGGCTGGACACTGGAAGACAACTTGCCAGGCTCTACACCTCTGAACAACTCACACTATCTGTCCGGATAGACTTTTTAAAGCTTTTAAATGCAAAATGTGCAGCACTCTCACACTAAAGACAGCGATAGCTCACTGCAGCTCACGCATTTCAGCATGCATATCACGGCGTAAACTGGTGGGGCGCCAAATGTTTCCATAAATATTCAGCGAGCGCTCCTCCAAAGTGTAATGCTGCAGGGGAAGCGTTGGGAATAAATGTTTACGGATCAAACACGGGTTATCCTCTCATTTATAATAATGAATAAACTCAAATGTCAATTCCTTGAACTTTTCTCTACATTGGCCTTTCCTAAATCTTTACTGAACGAAAACTAAGTGCGCTAAATAAATTGGATAATAAACAAGACAGTGAGAGTTGTTTTCATTCTTGTCCTAGTTTTGTTGGCCAAAACATTTGGTGTGTTGAGTTTGTTTCGAGTCGTTTTATTTTCTTACTTTGCCGTGGTTTATCCACCGACTGTAATTTAGACATTGGTGGGCCACTCTGGAGACTAGTGTGTATATAATTACTGAGTGTAATAGCTGTGGGACTGCAAATACACAAGTCAGAGCTTTAAGCCGCAAAAAGCCATGATGTCCAACACCACAAGCCCGTCAAGTCTAATTAGTCTGTTGAGTGACCCACTGGGACCCATTCGGTTCATATCAGTGGACTAATCGGGTTTGAGCTTTGAATCCCTTTGAAACATAAGACACTGCTGTAGCCATGGCAGGAAGCTCATCCTCGTCCGTCTCTTTATTGGAGAACATTACAGTCGATCTGAGCTCATCACCAGAAATGTGGCACTGCACGTCCATTTTCCTCGCCTTGACATCATACTAATTTTCCAAGAATTTCGATATTGTTGACCCTGACAAAACTCGTGACACAAATTCAATTCTGAAGACAAAAGATGAGTCGCAGTGAGCGTATTGGAATTTCCAGGAGCAATCCATCTCAGTTTGGACTATTAAAATGATCTCGTGAAAAAAGCAAAGGAAAAAAAAAAAAGCGTGTGAACAGCCCTTAGATGACAAAGCAGAGCTTAGTCAATGCAACTAAAGAATGAGGTTAAAGCGCGTCAAAAAATGTCATGAATCACCATCTTTGCCTTTGTCAACAAAACAATTGTCTCTTATCTAGGTCCTTATACTAAAAGAAATGTCCTGAAAAAACAACAACATGAAGAAGAATTTAACCCAGACATCGTGATGGAAGCACAAAGGGAAGGAAAGATAAACACAAACATGTCCTCAAAGAGCACTGGCCGGGATGCCATTAGTCACTGGCAGTCTGCCTTGGCATAGACAAAACAAGTGTCTAAAAACAAATCTGTCACCATGCTTCCATGAGAAAAAACGATAACAATGAAAACATGAAAGGAGTAATGATTTAACTGTCAAAACATTTTTCAATCTTGTGCCTGCTGTACACGGCTATGGATTCTAGGTTGTGTTGTTTTCAGATGACCTGGCCTTACCCTGTAGATCATTGGCAGAGACCTCTCCCACAGGAGATACATTCAGCAGAGGATGACAGTAACCACTGGAAATGCTTTATGCTCCTGTTTATTTACTAGCCATCCTTTGCTATGTCTCCCTTCTGTACTTAAGTGTTTCCCTTGTCGGTAGTTTGCCTATTTTGTAAGAGGGACTAAAGAGAAACAACACTTTAAAACTACTTTTTTAGTGGCTCCTCATTTCACTGTCCACAAGTCGGTGACCCCGAAATTCCTTGGAAATGCGGAGGAGATGTCGAAGTCTTCCGACTCTCATCCGTGAACAGATTCCTTCTTCATTAGCTCACTAG
The DNA here is from genome assembly GCA_038406115.1 of Haemulon aurolineatum. NCBI lineage: Eukaryota > Metazoa > Chordata > Actinopteri > Lutjaniformes > Haemulidae > Haemulon > Haemulon aurolineatum. The sequence goes on from JBCAUF010000134.1 coordinate 7,823,697, forward strand.
CATATCTTCTCTCCATTTATAGCTTGTTCCTGTTACAAAAGATGAGTTGACCACCTCAGTCTCACTTACGGCAGCTACTATACAGTACTCCACTGCAGACAGTAAATGAATAAATGTGTGAATTAATACGGTGAACTATATCAAAAAATGAACAATCAACTTGCAAAATGATTTAACAAATGAAAATGATAACTTATCAAAACTCAACTAATCGTAGTGAATTATAACTTAACTCGTCAGTCATATAAAATGAACGTAGCTCTCTTTATTTCAAAATGCCATCTTTCAATTAACGTTCTTCAGTTTCAGAATGGCCTTTAAACAGAGCTTTCAGGGATCCTTTTTCGTATTTGCCCATGTGTGCAGACAGGAGGAGAGAGTGAACAGTCATTGGAGATAAGCCGACTATGGCCTCAGGGGTCCCGACCCTGGAGTGGTCACTCAGACTGAGACATACTCACAGGATGTCAACAGATTAAGCTCCTTAGCAAATCTATTTAAAGACCTCACCAAAAAGTCATCAGATAGACATTTTCTGTTCAGCTGTTCTACATACAAAAGCTTATCAGCTGCTGAATGGTAGAAATATTTATGGACACTAGGGGCAATATTCTGAGGCAAATGATGAGAGGCACCATGTATTATCTGCCATAATGCTCTGCGGTGAACATTAGTTAAAAGCCTAGAATCAGGAGTTCGATGGAGATGAAACTGAAGCGCTAATCTCGCTGCAAGAATCAAAGAGAACAAATCCCTTCTCAACAAGGCAACAGAATTTCCCTGGAGATCCAACATAAATCCTAATCGAGACATGGCTGCCTTGAAACCCGACTGACAGCGCGAGTCACCCCTCCAAAAAAGGCAGAATGTTGAATTGCTTCATTCCGTAATTACTGAATTGAAGCCAAGTTATTTTAGTTGTGCATTTTTGTGGTAAAAATGTGGGAGTGCAGGGTTGCGGTAAGAAAAAAAAAAAAAGACAGGCTTGGGAATCAAAATAAGAGTCTGGCTATAAGGAAATATCCATTGCACTTTAAGTATTTCTAGTGCTTCACGTGTTCATGGTAGACAGCCAAACAAGGAAAACAGTGGTTTGAACAGTACTGTATATCATTCAGTGTGGTAAAACACAGTACAGAGGATGAATAACTATAATATCTTGTGTTTACCAATTCAATGGACTGAAAAAAAAAATTAGATTCACATCCTAAGGCCTTTTTACTGTATTGATTGATTCACAGGGAATCATTGCTGCCAGTTTTAATACAAATAATGTTTTACTCAAAGCCACTACAAGCAGAGGAAATGTGATTATTTTCATAGCAGTAGAGCGTTTCACCAGATGCTATTTGTCACTTGCTGTCGTTCCCAAACCTCCTTTTTAGACAAGTTAATAATAAAATAATATTGGCTCAACAGTCAGCCAACCTACTGGAGCCAGCTATATAGCACAGTGGGCCAATTCATTTTGATGATATATTAATAAATAATACAGCCTTTCTGATTTTTTCAAGGCTGTAGTAACTTCAGATAGAGAGCTGGTTGGTACTGAATACTAGCTAGGCACTGTTGGACCATGTAAGCATCTAATTTATGTATTCAATACAAGCAAAAGAATAAACAAAACCAGCTTCTTTTCTGTGTGTTATCTTTAAAACTGTACTGTCAGCAAAAAAACAAAAAACAAAAAAACAACTTTGCACCATGATAGTCTATTTATTCAATAAGAAAACACTGAAATCAAAATTTATTTGCATTAATTTCTAATCCATATCAAAGTGTGTTTAAGGACTGGAAGACATCTAAGGACTGGGGGTATTTCTTAGCTGCAGTGTTAAAATCCTTTAATGCACACATCAGAGTGATTATCCTGCTTATACCCTGGTCGCTTGCCAACAATGTTAAACTAGAACATGAGCACATTTTTTTGCTATACTGGACAGATCTTTGTGAAAGGTTCAGGCCACAGTCCCCAACTATGGCTCAAATCAAAATAAATACTATACTGTAAATGTAGGGGATTATTGCATGATGGCGATGCAGAAAAAAACGTCCCTGTCACAGCAGTACAAAGCCGCTTGTTGTTACATGCAGGCCATTTTCAAAGAAATATTTTGTCAGCACCGTGTAAGTGTTCTACCACCACATTACTGCCACTAGTTGAACAACAATCCCGTCCAACAAAGTCTCTGTTATCAGCCTTGTTTGTTCAACCTTGCCACTCATTAGCAGACCCCCCTCTGGCTGTATGAATGGATAGGCAAGGTCAATACACTGACCCTGCATGCCCACTCACTGCCCATACTGCAAACAACAGAGGCCCGTGTGTTCTGCAGATTGCATCACAACCCCACTAACGAGCAGAGCCATTGGCCTGAGAGCGCTAATGCAATTATGCAACACAAGCCCCGGCACTGCGAGTCGGGGCTATGGGGGAAGAAGAATGAATTGGATGTGACATTTTGTGGGTTTGTTATCTTACCATTACTATACAGAACTGAAGATGCATTCACTGTGTACACTGATACACAGAAAAGGAAGTGAGATATATTTGAAAAAAAAAAAGATGCTATAAAAGAGTGTGGACAAGCACTGAAGAAAAAAGCAAATAAAAAAACATGGATGAACACAGACAGAAATATAGATCGCAGGGAGGATGAGCGATTACATAAAGGAATAAGTTTGAATAAGCAAACACAAGTTCTAATAGAAAGAAGCCGATATTAGCGTGTAGTATTATGTAAGCTGTCTGGCTGAAGCTGTCTGGGGACACAGCAGCATCAGTAAACAACACTTCCAGAGTTGCTACTGCTTCATCTCCTCAGTACAGTACATGAGGAGCTCTGTAATAAAGGCTAGTGATTACGGCACTATAGAGCCCAGGGCTACGAGCTGAGACAAACACAACAAGCTAACATACTGTAGGCATATGAGTTCCAGTGAAATGATAGGATAAACAAACAAAGGGACAATGTCACAAGGAGCTGAGCACCAAAGCAATTTCAAAAGATGAAGCTTGAGCTTTTCCTGACTCGACACTTTGACTTAGTGTTATAGCCGGGGCCCCAGTTATGGCTCCAGCTTTTTCGGATGGTTGAGTGAAGGGAGAACAACTCTTGGCCACCTCGGAATCTCAAACACTTTCAGTTTAAAATGTGACGTTCAAACTGCAACGCCGTCAGCCGAAGACAAACTTAACTACTACACGTTACACTTTATTGCGTTCACAAAATAGGGGGCAAACAGAGCCTCTATCAAATCAGCACATGAAGCTATTTCTTAAAATGGGACAGAGATGAATTTGCTTATGAAAAAGAATCCACGGGAGGCAAATGCCACAACTACCAACTAATGCATGCTATGGGGACCATAGCATAGACAGATCACAGTCATATTGTAAAGGGCAGAGAAGAGGTTGCAAATGACAACATGTTTGTTTCTCAATACAATCTATGTATATTCAAATTTTTGAGAAAGAATGCCCTCCACTATAAGTCAGCCGAGCATGACTGAATACTTAATATTCAGCGGCAGGCCCTTTCATTTCAGTAATTTGAATCAAATCTGGTAACAATGCACACGGCCTAAAATAATGACTGTGTGTAGCTCTACCTGGTAATTAAGACGCCTACCTACGATGTGTTGTAAGAGGCCCAGTGGAGAAGAGACATGCATGAGAATCCAGAAATTAGCCTCTTCAAACAGTGGGATAGTAAACGCTCCTACCTAGAGAATGAGGGAGGATGGCGAAGCAGTTGAGAAGAAATTAATTCTGAGAAATGGTCTCTTTCCGCACTTCCAGCTAAATTCTTTGTCAACACTGCTTATTATTAATAGGTCTTGTGGGGAAGCCAGTTCTTTGCAGGAAAGAGGCCTTTCGGATCACAACACCTCAACAGGAAGAAATGAGTGGCGAAAGAACGATGAAGCCATCTTGTAGAAAGATTTTGATACCTTTAAGAGTTACAATTGGCAGCAAATGACATTACATTTTACAATTTGTTTAGTGAAGAATTTGCATACTATTCTTTTGTATCCTTATACAAATTAGATGACAAAAACAAACAAAATATTTTGAAAGTAGTCTGTCATTTGACGCAAGCGGTACACTAAAACAGAATGGCTATCAGCTGTGGCTGAGATTACATTCCCCATGCATAGTCTGGATTCCCCAGGTACCGGTGTTAAGTGTCGAGCATGAAGATAAGAGGAACTTGATTAGCAGGCGTGCTATATTTACTGCCATTAGACAGGACCCTTTACCCTCTAAGGTGGTCCGGATCATTGGGAAAATTGATCCGAGGAAACTTTATGTGCCCCAGGTGCAAGGCATGAGGTAATGCTGTCATTTTAAAGTCACGCTGTAAAGTTCACAATCACACCTGGATACACAACACTAGGTATCGCAGTGAGGCGACAGCATCTTGGCCGCTTTGTGTCAAGACTCAGAATGTTGAGACTTTTTGTTTATGCCTGGGCTCAAATGTAGATTGCAAACACTTCCAGATTATCCCAAATTATCCTGTTTATTTGGATTCGGTAATGCTTCCATTTCCATGATATCCAATGAACAACACTGCAATTACCTATAAAAACCTTGTTCATCTTGTAGAGTTTTGTCAGACAGAGAAACAAAGAGTGTATTGCAAGTTCACAGGAGACTGTAATTCAAGAGCCTTGTGTTTGCTTCTTTTCTGTAAAGGCAACTTCTGAATGTCTTTGTTCTTTTGTACATCAGCTTTTAAACAAATACTCAGTATCAGGAAGGAATGAGGAAGAGGAGGACAAAGCATAGTGACAGTAACAAGGGAATTATAGTTTTAAAGCTGCTCAAAGTGAAACATAAGTATTTCTGTACAGCCCTGATAAGCTCCTGGATTTGCAGGACACATACTTCAACACTCTGTACTTAGACATATAAATATCCAAATCTATGCTCAAACCTGACTTATTTTGGTCTCTCTCCAACAGTATAACTACTTCTTACTCTCACATCACAGGTGAAAC
>JBCAUF010000134.1:7840771-7851160 GCA_038406115.1 Haemulon aurolineatum
CATTGTTTTGCTTTTGTTTCCAAGGAAATAGCAGGAGTATTCGGTCCTTTGTGTCTATTCTGGAGTACTTGAAGAAGTAGCAGATAAACCCACAGGTTCAGAACAATATCTAAATCTATTCATGTATGTTTTGCACTAATTACAAATGTGTGAAGTCTCAGTGCAACATCAGAATCATAGATGTGAAGAGTTGGAGCGAAAAAGCAAAAGCCCCATTGCTCATGAATTCTTAAAAGCCTTGGAGTGATGTTAGAGACGGTCTGGTGAATTGATATGGAACCAGACAAAAAGCAAAGATATGACCCTTTCACCTCACGCAAATGTCACCATAGGAATGCATCCATTCATCATGTAAATATCTGACAAATACAAACGTTTTGAGCTCATATGTATGCGTCTACCTATTTGATTAGGTAGTGTATAACCTAGGGTAGGTAATCCTGTTCAGAAACACTTTTTGTTCTCCTGGGTGAAATTGTGCGCTCAGAAAAAAACAATCAAAAGCCTTCATGTCTGGGCGCTCGGTGGCGTAGTGGTTAGAGTGGCTGCCCCATGAACAGAGGCTATCGTCCTCGCCGCAGGGACCCCGGTTCGAATCCCGCACCGGGTGTCATTTCCTGCATGTCACTCCCCCTTCCTGTCTATACTTCATCTGTCCTATAAAAAAAAAAAGGCCCCCAAAAAAAGCCTTCATGTCTAGTTCTGCCTACGCCCTCTTTATCCCTTCCAGAGCGAGCACAGTTGACTTTTGCCGTCAAAATCCAACAAAGACAAAACCGGCAGCTAACTTTCAGTTTAGCATTCTGCTAACTACAAATAATTTAATCTTAAGGCTCTTCTAGACTTTCAAAATGTTATTGGACCAAATGAATTAAATTCTGATGGTGAAACGAGTCATTTCCCGGGGTTTGTGATGCTGGAAAAAATGTATCCAGTGAATCACGTGACGGACACAGAAGTTGCAATACCAACTTCGTGGGGGGGGGGGTTACCACTTTCAAATCTTGCTAGCTCTCTTGCTAGCTCTCCAGTATTACCAACCCAAACTTTAATGGCTTTGTGATGCCGCTACAGTAAGTCAGCTCATATCATCAACTGAACAGCAGCATGACTTGCACTGCTTTTTGTTTATCCTAATAATGAAACGTCTGGCACGTAACTCAATTAAAACAACCCTGTTTTCTTGAAAAAATGCTTTTAATCTGTAGATTACCTGGTTTCACTTTGTTAATGTAGGTCTTCACTCTAATTATGTCTCTAATTGATTTTACTGTCAATTGATTTAGTATAGTGAATATTATTGACCATGTTCTGCTCATTAATGATGCAAGATGAAGGTACTTCATGGTGTGGTTACATAAATAATACCTTAAATTACATTAACAATCAAGAACTAATCAGTAGTTTTAAAGCTGCAGTGTTATTTTGTTGTTGACACATTCATAAAGAGCTCTTTCTTCTGTCAACATTAAAGGTGTACAAATTTAGACGGTTATTGATAGCTGACCTTTCTGAAGTGTCACAGAGAACACATCTGTGAGTGTGCGTGTGCACACATACATGCATGTGTTTGGTCTTTTATCACCAGCTCTTGTGTGCTGTATAGACAGCCCTTACTGAATCTTTCTGTTGTCAAGTAGGTGCCTTTTTATAGGTGGTATGTTATCCACAGACATACTCTTAGCAATCCCCTCTGACGTGGCCATGGAGGATGATGACGATACATTATGTCTGGTATGCAGTGGTCCGTTGGTGAATAGGTGCAGACATACTATGGGTGGAGCTTAAGGCATTACAACACATTGATGAAAAAGACTAGCGCCCTGTCTAGGCCTCGTAATGGCTCAATGACAATGCCAATATGCTGATGAATAGCAGGTACAATGTGCACAGCTATATGCTCACGTGTGTTAGCATACTAAAATTTGGTTATTATCACCAAACACTGAAGTATCACCAAAGTACAGCTGAGGCTAATGAAAACATCATTAATTCTGCAGATGTTTTAGTAAAACTAAACTAAGATACTGCATAAAACACTAATTTGACCCGATGATGGCACTAAATAGAAAGTTCAGGGTCATATTGTTGGAATTCATCCTTAAAGGTTCAGTATGTAACGTCCAGCGTTCAGATTCTGGACTGCAGTGCTCAGTCAGTGATTCGCTCAAGCTCACCCCTCCCGTTGGCAAAGTGATGGTGGCCTCCGGGGACCAAACACTTGTAAATGGGGTCTTCCATTCACAAACTTTCAAGTTTATCACTAAAAGACGTTTCACTACTCTCTATCAACAATCTGCTCTACTGTTTTTTCCTTCTTCTTTCTTCCTTCTGCCGTGTTTATATGGTCTGCTTGGGCTGCCATACAAACATGGCGGTGCAAGATGGTGACGCTCTCTAAAGCAAGACCCTTGCTATATGCATATATAAAAGCAGAATTATAAGGCTACTAAAATCAAACAAATTTTATTTTATAGCGATTATATACTTATGTAAACATGTTAACGAACATTACATTCAGATTTTGCAAATAAACCATGCCAAATATTACACACTGTTCCTTTAAGGGTATCACAAAAGTTGGTCCTAAATGTAAAAACAATCCAGTCAATGGTTGCTGAGGCATGTTGCTAAAAAACAAAACAATTACCATCCTGGTGGAGCTAGAGTTGAAATCACTTGAAGTCAATAGGCTTCATCCTCTGGGGACTACGAATGTCTTTATGAAATATGATGGTAAACCATCAAGTAGTTAGGCTAAATATTTCAGTCTGGACAAAAGTGGTGAATTGGCCACCAGCCCTACATTGCCATGAACCATGCTATTAGTGTGGCTAAATAGACAACTAGGATAGCAAGGCCTCCTGGACTGTGCCGCTACATATAGTCACAGGAATCCTTACCCACCCCCTTTGAGAGCCAAGAATGGGCTTTAAGCAGAGGTAGTAGAGGTGCCGCCACTGTTCAGCATTCATCTAGGGGAGTCAAGTGTTGACGTGAGTGCAATCCAAAAGCTGGCCTTGGATAGAAGATATGCTGAAGCTGACCAAGGTCAAAAAACCACTACATTACAATCCACATAAAGTATCCAGGTCCGTGCCAGACCTTCATCCAAATGCAAATGTGTAATAATGCTTCCCATAATAGTATTTCCCTTTTAGAACCGCAACATGAACCTTATCTCAGAGGGCATGACATCATCAGCCATGTGTCATGCTTTTATGGCCACACCTATGCTCCCTCCAATCATGTCTGCAATTATCTAATGTCCAAGCCCTGGCATATACTACTACCACACCCTCATGGCTTCTCTTAGAATAGCCCCACAATAAAGGAGAGCAGGCTGGCACATGGATCTTGTGAGAAAATAACTCTTTTATCTAAGCAGTGGCACTGTCTCACATCTTTCCACTGTTGCTCTCCAAAGAGATCCACATTTGGAACGGCTGATACCGAGGTTTCACTCGCCTGGCCAATGTTAAAGTAGCACAGTGGTGCTGAATGAGTGGATGGCATATGAGTGCATGAGGACATTGTCTGGCAATGACATCATGCCACTTCCACTCGCATTCTGGACTTGCTTTGATGTCTAAGAGCTGACCAGGTGAAATGCCAGATTAAATCTGCGAGAGAACAAGGCTGCTGACGTGGAGGCCTGCATCATCTCTCTGTTTAGCAGTGTCAGAAAGTGTAAGTCAATCCATGACCTTCTGTTTATTGCTGTAGGCTTGTATTTTCATGTTAACATTATTGTTGCATTTTCCTATTAGACTCTGTTTAACTCCATTAATTGCTGTTTGTGAGATGTCTATCATAATTAAGCATCAGTGGCTGCTGAATTTTTAACAGGCTCAGTCCCCACCTTACAACGATGGGTGAAGAGAGCAAAATGCTGTTGTTTAACCACTAAAATACATATAACACGTCTCCTAACCTAACCCTCCCCCTGGCCTCTGCCTTCCTACTGTGCTGTATCAATCAAAAAGAGTCAACATTGCCTAGTGAAAATGCCAGTGTCACTCATGGCTCTTCATTTTGTATATAAAAGCTGACACTGCAGTGTTGTGACAGATGTTGGGGATAGGCTGACATAACAGAACTGAGAAAAAATGGCGGAAGAGAGAAGATGAAGGATAACAGAATAATAAATGGCACAGTGAAGGACATGGAGCAAAAGAGCCACAGCGTAAGAGTCATAGGGTAAATCTGAGCTCATACAAGATGACATCATCATTTGTCAACCTGTCTAGACATGGTTACCTCATGGGAAATCTTCCCTGCATGACAATGCAAATTATGACTTGAAGCAATCCTTAAAAATGTTTCACAGTTCTAAACATTAACATTATAATTCTGTTTAAGTTCAGTTCCTGTTAATGTCTGTAACATCTGTGGAATTTGGACCCAAGCAGCATAGCAGCAGCATTATATGAATGAGAAGTAAAAAGAGATGAAATGTCAGGCAGTTACATCTTATCACTGGAATTAACTGAAATGTACATGAAACATTTTGCAACAGCGTAGACTGAAAAATACTCATTAATGGATGCCAACCATTCATAACATATAAATAATGTATTTATTATTGTCTGTGTTATTTTCCAATAACTGAATATGTGTTGAAAGTAACCACTGAACCACAAAGTCTTTTTCAGTACTTTTCAATTAATGTTGATCCAATAGTGCTGAGAACATTTGAAAGGGTGAGACTGGAGGCAGAGGAGGGAGAGGCAGGAGTAAATTAGTTTTCTGGAATATTTGTCACACTCATATTTCAATATTGTAACAGATATTACAAATGCATTTGCTGACTTTGCTGGTTTAATAGTGACCAAAGTTGGTTTTTATGTTCCTGGCAGGCGCTGCCTTTGATTTGCCTGAACTGTTTGCGTAGTCTTTAAAGCTGCACCAATCAATACTCTCTATAAAAACAATGGATCAGATGACTATGTGTAATATATAAAGGGTCACTTATAGTAACATTGTCACAAAGAATTATGGCCAAACTCTGCTGGGCTAGAGAGCTTTTTTGCCCCATTTGGCTCATTGTTTTGGTTGTGCTGTCCGCGCATTGCATTTTCATAAACTGCTGTTTATCACAACAGGAAAATCATGAATGCAGCTAATCGAAAATAACATGGTCCCCACAGATTTGTACTATAAAACAGACACTGGCATAACCAATACACCCTATGAAATGCACACAATGGGCTTCTGTAACAAACTTCATTGCCTATACAAATCAAGGTTTTGTTTTCTCAAATTGAGTAGACTCTCCTTTTTAAGTTGCCAGGATGACATTGTCAGTCACTCTTAAATTAGTAGCAGTGTTTCATGTTCACCACATCAGCATGGCACAGTGTAAGGCCGGCCTTGATGATTTTTTCCCATCAGATGAGGAGTCAGCAGCTGTCAAGCATTCAGAGGCAGCTCACACCAGCAGAGGCTAGATGTGTAATGAACAAGAGTCAAACGCTCTCATTACAACCGTGGGTCATCAGGATGCTTTTAAGCTCCCAGAGTGTGAATTTCTCTGCCTGTCTTCCCCTCTTACAATTTATGAAGCCGCACTAGATAATATTTCTGCAGTAGAACTAGCAAATCTGTTTACCTGAAGACCCCGACGAGTCAATGAATTCCATTTAAAATGGAATCTGTGTTGCAATAGCTTCAAATAGTAGGCTTGATAAAAAGAAAGAAATGTAACCAAACATTTTACTGTCAGCCAGTTATAATCTCCAACAACATTCCACACATGCTTTTAAATGTCCCCAAGATATTACGGACAGACATTGTTAAGTTCTTAGCCGTTCTCAGTCTTCAGCCTTCATTTTTCTGACTCTGGTAGCAGGTAGTAACTGAATACTAGGTTGAATGTAATTTAATAATATTTAAATAGCCTCTGTTGTTTGAGATGATTCAAAATGTACAGAATGGAAAGTTCAACTTTTACCCAGTATGAATATACTATTATTGACATTACCATTCCCAGATCTACTTTGTCTTTAGTGTTAATTAGCATGCTAACATACAAACTAAGATTGTGACTGAAGCAAAAGTTACATTGCATAAACATCAACTTTGCATTGTCACTGTACATATGTTAAATAGCATGGCAGTCTTGTTATCACCATACTTTATGGTTTAGTAATCATATAAATGTCGAATCATTATAATCATTGCAGTGCAGGGATCATTGAGGTACTAGCATTGCTACACTCTCAGAAATAAGGTTTCTTCGACAGGGACTGAGGTTCTACCTGGAACCATTTGCCTCTGAAAAACCCTTTATAAGCCTAACACTAATGGTTCCAGTAAGAACCATTTTGATCCAGAAGAACCCTTAAACCTTTATAAAAGGTTCTCCCTGGAGCCAAAAGGGTTCTCCTATGAGGACAAGCCGAAGAACCTTATATGGTTCTACTTAGACCTTTAATTTCTAAGAGTGTACCCCACCTTGATATTAACATCTAATCTGACTTTTAGAGCTCACAGGCTTATGCACCTCTCTGCTTTTCCTTATCAGGGCATGGAGGCAGGGCAGCATGCTGGTTATGCAACAAACCTCTTCACGTTTGCCATGCGCTCTTCCAAACACAATTACTGATAGTCTCTCTGGAACACGTTCCTCCTATTACTCTGCACTTCATCCACCTCAGTACCCTTCACTGATGTTGGTAAGCCATGCCTCGCCGGTGTGACTGCTAAGTGAATTGATAAGTGGTGTCGAGGCTGATGAAAAGTTACATAGTTGGATGCTGATGCGGTGGCTGCCAGAATGCCCGCTGGAGGAGCAGGCGGGAAGACGAGAGTCAACCAACATGGAAAAGAGACAGGATCAACATAAAAGATAAGGAGTGAGATCAGGTGAAAGAAAAAGCTTTGAAATAGAGAACAACGAACTATGAGGAAGTGAAATGAGAGTGTGTACAGAACGTGCAGGGAACAATGGAAAATGACATGACTGAAAGTAAGAGCATCTCCAGGAGAATGTGATGCCCGTCAACTAGTAGATATGCCAGGTGGCTCAGACTGTGTGTTCACATGGTCTCTGAACCTTTAAGGTTCACACTATCAGGTTTTTCTCATTTTGTGTGTGTCTGTGTTGTTGATTTTGTGAATGTGATGTCTTTACGGTGTATTCAGAAAATTGTTTCTTTGTCATCCATTTATTTAACTGTTTGTCTTTTTAACCACACTGAACGACTTTTCTCAAAGAAAAGCAACGCCTAACCCTGAAAATGACTGTGTGTAGCTTATGTGTTTGTATCCCCAGATAAAAAGAAGTGTAATACTATGGTACAACAACACCACACTCTACTCAAACATTACCATGGATTTGAATCTACACCTCTCTGTCACAGTCTTATGCAAAAATCAAAACCTTTAAAACTTCTCAAAACAAGTTTTTGCTACCGAAGTACTGCAATAGATTGCAACAAAGAGTTGCAATCATCAACACATCATAGAGTTGACCTGATGAAATAATAAATCATAATCGGAAATAATGGACTTGTATTGAATGAGTCTGACGAAACATAATGTGTTTAGAAAAGTAGCACTAGGAATGATTCATGAATCAACAATTCAGTCCAGCATCAACTGCCCCACTAAATTCACAGCAACAGTCTGTAGCCACCGATGATGTTTCAAGGCATCATTATGCGGGAGCTGTGAATGAAAAATAATCTCACTCTATATCCTTACATAGCACAACCACCTGGTGACACCACCAAGCAATCCAAAACACAAACAAACATGTAAGAAAAACATTGTGTTCATTGTATCCTGGTGGATGGTGTTTGTCTTGGAGAGAACACGGAGAACAGATAGTGCCGACAGTTTTAGGCCGGTGTGTATGCTTAACGTCACACTTTAGATGCTCAGGTGTTAGCACTCCCAGCTGTTCTTTACTTAATTTGTCCGTTTGCCACTATTTTGTTTTGAAGCATACTGCACCCTTGAAGCAGATGGAGAGTCATGTTGCTTCAATGCCAGCCAGTAGAGGGCATCACAGGGACCATTACGAGTGATTAATTTCCTACACTTTTCATATTCTGTTACTACTCCTGTTGTAGCATATCCCAGCATGCATTGAGAAAAAAGCTGACGGCCTTCTCGGACACGGTGCTGTTAAATTACAGCAGGACTCGTTCCCTTGGATACAGTTACAGTAAAAGCTAAAACTGTATTTAGCCCTAGATTTCTATCTTTAAGGTACTTTATATGCCTGTTTATGGGTGTGCTGCACTGTTATCAGTGGTTTACACATGGAGATTTCACCACTGTGCATTACAAGGTAGCTACAGTAGGAAAAAACAAAGGTGTCACTGATAACAATAAAGATCAATTTGTTCAATTTTTTGTTCTTAGTAAGCCACAAAGGTGTCAAAGTGACCCAACATGCACATGACTGGGATCTTGTTGTTTAATTTATTCTCATTCCATGAAAGAGGCCAATTTAGAAAGTTTTACTTAAAATGTTTTTTTCTAAAATGTCAAAGCCCAAACCATGGTGGAACTAATAGTCTCACAGTTGTACTGCTTTAGAGGAATAAGTACAAATATCACAACTGAACACATTTCTACTTTAATACTAATTTGACATTTATTTTGTCTGGATTTAACAAGTATGGAATTCCCAGCAGCACATAATTTGATGTCTTTTTCTCCACCCTCTCGTGTTAACATTCACACACCGAGTAACTGTTGTGATGTTCCATATCAACAGCAGAGAAACCAGCTGGGGTTGCTTATACAGATTTGGCATAATCAACCGCATTACCGACTCTTTGCATCATCTACTTGCTAATGAGGCTGTTCGTGGAAAGTATTTATGAAAAAAAAAAAGATCTGCTTCAGAATTCTGTCCTTGATTTATTGGTAAAGCTGTAAATCCTCTTCATAGATTTTCAGCTTCTTCTCAGGCTTGTAATTAAGTAATGGCTCGATTAATCCTATCAAACCTGCAGTGCCAGAGGGGAGAGCGGGGACATTCATTAGGAGCCAACAGGAGGCGATTAATACAGATCAAACAAACAGTGGGGAGTGGTACACAATTGTGCACATAATGGTGCAAATAATGGCACCATTTTAGAAACTTAAATAAATTAACAACCTGTCCCAACCCTCTGAGTGTCTGTGAGAGGACCCGAACAGTAATAAAAATGGCAAATATATATTAAGAGAAAAAAAAACATGTATATAGAATTGATATCAGACAGGGAAGCAATGGGCTCATATTTAGTGTGAACTTTTAATTCCTTTACAAGTGGGAGAGGAAATGACACAGTCCTTTAAATTCAGTGTTTCAGTATGTTGTGCCACTTTTAGCACAAACGTTTCACAGGAAATGGGAATAATGGTAACATACAGTAGCAGATTGTGCTGCAGTCTCTGGGTGCAAAGCAATCTGTCCAGGCTGAGAACTTTTTAGGATGAGGAATGTGACCCCTGAATCTCCCTCTTCCTTCTTTGGTAACAGCGCCGCTCTGCTACATCAAAAGAGACCTAAATCGCTAAATCAGTTTTGACCACATGACCCAGAGAAATATTTGTGTATTTAGCCAAGGGGGGATGAACTTATTATGAAGGAGAGAACGGAAGAAAAATGTCATGGGTGTTTATTTATTTATTTATTTTTCAATTGAAACATGCTCAGACTAAACCCCATCAAAATAATTGGTTTATTTGCTTTGGTCACATTTTGGTTTTCTTGTCCTTTTGGTTTGCTATTTTGTTTGTTTGACTGATGGAGCTGTACTCCATTGGATAATTTTGATATTCCACCAGCACATGTGACTCTTCAAGCTAACATGTATGAGTTATCTGCAACATCATGACACTGAATGACAACTTTGGACATGCACAGCACAGCACAGCACAGGACTTTGACTTTCTGCAGGTATAAAGATATCCTATTCATTTAAAGGAACCATTTCACATCCTACATCCTACCAAACCATATGGCTTTTTAAATCAAGAGGGCATTAAATCCCATCTGCTAACTATCACTGACAGGCTGGGTTGTTGGCACTGACAGGCTCTTGTAGCCAAAGCTTAAGGTGCTGGCACAAGGCTCTGCCTGCCTTCCATGCAATCAGCCTGGTGTTAGAAAGGTGTAATCCCCCCCCCGAAAAGGCCACTTGTCTCAGAGATTTTAGCACCTGGTCAGAGCCTCACAGTGTCAACTCTTCACACAGAATGTCCCAACTAAACCACGAGACAAAGCTCAAGGCGCTGTCTGTGAACTGCAGACGCACATTTCATTAGATCTCATCACACAGCCCTTTGAGGAGGATGTGAGGAGCTCAATTGAACATTTGCAGCCTGTTTCAATCAAAAAGCCAGATATTCCCCTTAGGAGTTGATGGAGACTAAACCAGAGCT
>JBCAUF010000134.1:7866806-7894830 GCA_038406115.1 Haemulon aurolineatum
TCTGGAGTGATCCAGGGAAGGTGTTCACCCTTGACCTTGACCAATTTCCACGGGGCATGTCTATCAAGGACTTCATTAAATTCAGTGTAAAAGTAATCCCAGGCATCCTGTACATTGGGTATTAATTGAAAACGTTCCCAGTTAATGTTGATCAGATCATTACAAAATAAATCAGTGTCCATTCTTCTATGTTGCCTGATCCTTACCATCTTTGGAGGTGACTTAGGAAGTTTAATTTTCCATGTACAGTAAATAATTGAGTGATCACTAAAACAATCAGACATAACACCAGAACTAATAAACCTCTCAGGATGTGAGACCAGTATCCAGTCCAACAAAGAGCTTGTTTTCTTGGTGACCCGTGTTGGTTCGTCTATGAGCTGAGTAAGGTTTATGCCAGTAAATTTTCTTTTGATTGAGTCAGTAGATTTATCAAGCCAATTCCTATTAAAGTCACCAAGTAAAATTATTTCATTCATGGCAGATATAGAGGTAATGGTAGAAATCAAGTTTTCGAAGGAGTTGACTGAAGACGAGGGTGGTCTGTATATGCTACCTATGTGTAAGCACTTATTCATATGTAGTGTGATTTTCACAAAGATTGACTCAAAACCCTGAGGAGCAATAGGTGGAATGATAAGTTCAGATGCTACGTCTACAGCAACATAAATAGCCACACCTCCATGCCTAGTGATTCTGTCGGCTCTATATAAGACATAATTCATAATACTAATTTCATTATCCGAGATGTCACTATTAAGAAATGTTTCGGAGAGTGTGATGATATTTGGCTTATGCAAGAAGACCCATGAACGAAGTAGATCAATCTTAGGTACCAGACTTCTAATATTCAAATGAATTATTTTTAATCCTTTCATATCATCGAATAAATTCTTCAGGGCAGTCAATACTGTCACCAGACAGTGTACTTGAGGATGATAAGGGGCTACAACCCATGCAAAACAAAACACATACAAACACACACACAACATGTAACACAAAGTGATAAGTTAGATCCATCAACCACCGACACCACTGACATCATGTGTCCTTCCAAAAAGGTCTCATTGAAAAAGCATTCAAACTTTCATGTTGGGAAATTGCTCAAAAGCATCTCCACAATGCCAGGCAGTGATCACATTAAAATGTACTGTGTCTACAAATGTTAAAACCAGCTCGTGAAATACCTACGGCAGCCCATTTCTGCCATTTTCTTGGGAAAAAATTCTAATGAGGAACTTTATCAAAATAATTACTTAGTATTTCAAAATATGATCTCATTATTTTGAGTCAATATTTTGAGATGGTTTCTCATGATAACCTACAGGATCTTTTGTTTTTCAACAAAGTGGCGGAAGTGGGCTTTCATAAATATCTGCATGATGTAAGTTTGTCATGAACTCTTGCCAGGTTGATAAAATGTCTAAATTCATAATAAGTAAATACTACATGACTTCAATATCAGCATGCAAGCTATGGCCCAAACACTCAAAAGCAAAAATAATTAAAATGCAGGCTTTTAACAAAGATGTTAAAATGAAGTACTTACTTTTAGACAGTAGTTTAGAAATGCTTTTATTTACAGCATTAACTGAGAGATGCCAGCATAAAATAAACATATAAACAGCGAATAATTAGTCAGTAATTTAACAAAAAACAACAACAACAACAACAAAAAACAAACAAACAAACAAAAAACCTTAACTGTACAATTAGAGCCTTAATGTCCTTTTCCTGATCAAGATCAAAAAAGTCATATTAAAATCAGAGAGATATGGGATTAACAGTAAGTATAACTTATAGTTTATATAACTACCATGCAAACACTGGAAACCTGTTTTAATCATAAATGATATCTACTGAGATGATGATGATGATGAAATTCTTTAATTCAGTCAGTCATCACATAATACTATCAACACTACAAACATTGTCAGATAAAGTTGTTATTTATTAGCTAAGACATCAAAATGAATGTGACATTCAACCTAGTTGACAGAAAACAGACAAGCAGGGAATAAATAGGACAAGGGCCTTGTTCAGGGCCAGTCAGCTATCGTAAGGTAAATAATTAACACCTTTATTATATAATTCGTGCAAAACAGTTGCTCCATATGCCTTTGAAAATGTTATCATGTTTATCTTTCTCCCTAACCATATCTCATGTTTCTTCTAAAACATTTTATAACATGCTGAAGAGCATAAATTTATGATAATTTTAATATATACCTCTTTAACCCAGTCAACTCTCAGTGGATTGACTGCAGAGAAAAGGCGGAGCAAATGCAGAAAAAACACGTCACAAGCATTTTTTTCCCCCCTACAGTCACACATTATCAGTGGAGGCACAGGAGGACAAGCTGGTACTGCTGCAGAAACATACATTACACATACACTGTACGCACACACAGCAAGAGAGATGGCTGTTTTACTTGGTAGTTCAACCATACCTTTACTTGGATTGACCACCTTCATTGTGGCTCTGACCTACATCACCTACAAGCTGCTCAGCGGTTACCTGCACAAATGGTTTGAGATGAAGCCTATTCCAGAGGTGGAAGGAACATATCCCTTCATTGGGAATGCACTGCAGTTCAAAACTAACGCAGGAGGTAAGAATGCATCCAACATGCCGCTGCAGGAGGTCTCATAGGTGGATTTATGTACTGATTGTCACAGCATAGGCCATGGACGTCAACACATTTTTTATTTGACTGATATAACAGACAGAATTGCATACTCTGTACTCAATTACTGTACATTTATGTATATATGAATTTCTGTCTTTTTTGCAGACTTCTTTCGTCAAATCCAGGAATATACCCACCAGTTCTCTGATGCACCGCTGCTTAAACTCTGGGTTGGACCAGTTCCATTTGTGGTTCTCTTTCATGCTGAAACTGTTGAGGTATAGTAACTGACAGCTCCACATCTATAACTACAAATAAGCAAATAGGTGTAAACTGTTAATGTCCACATGTCATCTCAGTAACTATTGCGTATAAAAAGTGGTTAGGACACCAAAATACTGAAGCACTTTCAAAGAACTGAAAAGAGCTTGACCTTGTTTTTCTATGTGACATGTTCTGCTGTATGTCATTGCACTTTTACACATCGCTGATGCTCAGACGACAGCTACTGCAACCACTGCATATGTGCACTCCCAATTCCAGCTCTCCATTAAATAGCAACTGTGTTGTTTAATTGATTGCTCTTTCTTGCTTTTTATCTTTTTCTTCCTTTTTCTTCTGTAGCAAATTCTGACCAACCCCATTCACATGGAAAAAGCCTACTCATATAGCTTTCTCCACCCTTGGCTCGGAACTGGCCTTCTCACCAGGTGTGCACATCTGTACCTGTGGTTCTCCTCTGCACAATGTTCGGAGATCAAAAGAAGACTCTTTAAAATAATGAATAATTTTGCAAAGAAAGAGAAAAAACAGAAAGTATCTCAACCATTCAAAGTAAAGAAACTGTTGTCTGAAAAAGCATGATAATGAAATTAATGACTTTATAAAACCATCACTAGGTAGATGTAGTCAGATACATATTCTTGAGTATGCAGATTAAGAGTATAGTGTCCACATTGAAAACAATACAAGATGATGTACTGCTTATATGAGCAGGCAGCAAGATTCACGTCCCAAATGGACAGAGATTTTAAGGGAGTATATACTGCAAGTGCAAAATGTGAATTTCATTGTAATCTGTCACTTGATTTTTACATACCTTTTTAAAATCAGTTCTTAATTCAACCTGAAGGTGGCACTCTGAGAAAGCACCTCTTCCTGACAATGTGTAGATTTTATTATTTCAGTGGAAATACTGGCCTGACGGTGGAGCCAGGGGAAAGACAAGCGGATTTCAAGTTAATCTGTTTTTAAGATGCCTTATGTGTGTGCCAAAGAGAAAGTCTAAATTTAGAACCAGTGATGACTAAATTTAGTGAAGTTCATCTCTGCTTCTTCTGTCATTTGTCTTCGTCTGACAGAATATGCACACAGGTCACGCGCTCTGTCTCACCCTTTTGATGGCTTCCTCTTTTGAACAGCACTGGACCTAAATGGCGTCAGCGGAGAAAGATGTTGACTCCCACTTTCCACTTCACCATCCTGTTGGACTTCTTGGAAGTGATGAATGAGCAGGCCGAGATTCTGGTGCAGAAGCTGGAGAAGCAGGCTGGGAAGGGTCCATTCAACTGCTTCAGTCACATGACCCTGTGTGCCCTGGACATTATCTGCGGTGGGTATGCGGGCGTTGGATGTGCGTGGATGCACATCTGGATTAACCCTCTATCTCTGTCTGTGCATAACAAATGTTAAACGTTTCCATATCCAATAAGAAAGATACCCGGAGTCTTTTATAAGAATGTGAATTATTGTTTTAAACAATGTTTCTTCAGAAACTGCAATGGGGAAGAAAATTTACGCCCAGAGTAATTCTGATTCTGAGTATGTTCAGTGTGTGTACAAGTGAGTTCACTAAATCCTCTTTTCTCTCACACAAATACAGACAGTAATAAGGGAATAATTATCTGATCACTAAATTCATGCAATTCTCTTCTGCATTGCTTTTTTCCTCAGAATGAGTGACATTATCAGCCGCCGACAGAGGACACCTTGGTTTTGGCCTGATTTTGTGTACAACTACTTTGGTGATGGCCGGGAGCATGACAGGACCCTTAAGGTCCTGCATTCCTTCACCTCCAAGGTGAGTGATGGAGCCAGTGGTTTCAAATTCTGTGTTTGTTCAGTGTTTATTGCATTAAAATGACGGCGATCAGATGACTTAGAACAACAATTTGCCTTAACCTTAGACCCCTCATTTTGTCTCAGGTGATAAATGAAAGAGCAGAGAACATTTGCTACACTGAATCAGACAGCGACTCTGACCGGGGCACTAAGAAAAGACGAGCTTTCCTAGACATGCTCTTGAAGACCGAAGATGAGAGCGGCAACAAGATGACCCATCAGGACATTCAGGAGGAAGTGGACACCTTTATGTTCAGGGTTGGTGGTTATATGTAAACACAGCTCACAGTATGAGTGCAAAAGTACTTAGTATAGTATCTTTAAGGGCTGTTGAAGGTGCGTGTTAATAACACGTTAATTATTGACACACATGCATTATGTTTGACCTTTGTCCTGGCCTGAGTTTGGAAATAAGTAAGTGACACAACATTGAGTTTTATCAGTGTGTGACTAATTGGCAATTAATCACAACTTAACTCATGACAATCATGTGATTAATCGTGATTAAATATTTTAATCAATGGATAGCCCAAGTATTTTTAATAAAGGATCAAATGACAGCCACCACCAAATGGCAGACATTGTTAACGATTATCTAGTGAATGTAGTGAAACAGATATTTCCTTCAGGAATTGGTGGACACCAAAACAGATCTTATAACAGAGTGAATATGAGACTGACAGTTGTTTGGTGGCCAGCAACCCAACACTAAATCAATGCTACTGTTGTTCCGTGTCTGCTAGATTGGGATTGTCAATAGGCGACCATTTGCAAACACATTCACTATGATGACTTCATATTTCAGTGTTGAATGTGTAGCTTTTCCCATTGCCCTCAGGTTGCCAGAGAGAGAGAGAGAGAGAGAGAGAGAGAGAGAGAGAGGAGAAATCTGTTAATGCAGCTTTAAAATAATGTGTTGTTTTTCTGTATTTAACTGCCCTCATTATGCAGGGACATGATACTACAGCAGCCTCAATGAACTGGGTCCTGCATCTCCTCGGCTCCCACCCTGAGGCACACAGGAAAGTTCAACAAGAGCTCCAGGAGGTGTTCGGTAACAGTAACATGCCCTCACCCCCGTCACCGCACACCTTCTCACTTTCATGACATCATTTATTTTCCTGCCCAAAGGCCTTTTGACTCATCTTTGCTCAGACTTTATTCTTTATAAGTCAAGCGGAGCTTATACGGGGATAATAGCTGTGAAAATCCTTGCCAAAATACATAGAGAATAATTAAATTATTTTCACTGCTCTGTGGATTTACCATGGCCTCCTTGCATTTTTTCCATGACGTAAGCTAGACGGCCTTGTAGTAAAAACAGAACCGTTTGCGCCGTTCTGAGAATCTAAATTTGTTCTCAAGCACAGAAACATTCATTTGATGATGATATATGCTGCTCTATTTTCTGCAGGTTAGAATTTTTATGTCCACAAACTCCCAGACTATAAAATAATTGCAGTAAAGACAGTTGACTCTTGAACTTACGTCTTATCAAATAAACACAATCCACTAGGTGTGTTCCTTAAACAATATAGTACTACAGATGATAAGCATTTGATAGTTTTATTAAATGCTTATCTACTGTAGGAGGTGGGAAAGTAGGGAATATGTCAAGGATATTTAAAAGTAGGGGAAAGTGCAAGAAATGGAGGAAGGAACTGATTAACAGACATCTAACAAGTACTGTGCATTGTGTCCTATTTATGCCTCCTGTTTTATGTGCAAAGGTACATCTGACCGGCCCATTAACACAGAGGACCTGAAGAATCTCAAATACCTGGAGTGTGTGATCAAGGAGGCCCTGCGACTGTTTCCCTCTGTGCCTTTCTTTGCCCGCAACATCGGTGAAGACTGCCATATCAGTGAGTTACAGATGAGTGATGACACTTGAATGAAACATTCATTTGTTGAGTGCAAATCCCCCAAGACAGTGGTATTTTTTCATAGGAAAGGGAACCAGGCTTCTCTTTATTATTTTTGTCACATAACATTTATTGTTCACTGTTGTTTTAGCCATTTCTTCCCTAGTTTTCACAGTTTCTTCAAATTGGATTGCAACTAGTCTAACTAGATTGAATATAGTCAGTTTGTGTGGTAAAACAGTGAGTCTAGAAATTAAGAGAAGCAAAGACACCTGAAGTTGACACCACACCCATAAAATCATAGCCAGCTACCATGCATTTGTAAGACTATTTAGCTAGCAGCAACAGGTTGACGATTTTTGGTTTTGGTAATACTGCACAGAGTTACATTTACATTTGAATTACAATACATTTTCTACACGCTTCTGGTTTTGGTGCGAATTGCTTTCTTTATTACTTTATTTATTCCCAAGGGGAAATTCAATAGTATGGTATGTATTATAGTATGTATGGTGACAAACAACCAAACAAAATTACCATTGTTTTTTGCTACTGGTAGTCACCTTGCTTTTACAGGACTGTGTTGCTAGCAGCAACTTGATGGTGACAATTTACGGTTTTGGTAAAAAAAAAAAAAAAACTGCACCAAATTATCATTCTGAATAAAAAATTACATCTGTCTACTCAACAAACAGACCTATGCCAAGGGCCTTGTCATTCTTTTTGCCTCCATTCTTCAATGGCTGCAAGAAATTTCATGGTCATATGCATCATATTAAAGGAGAGCTCCAGTTTATCACGACTAGAATTGTTCATGTTCAGGGTCAGAGACTCAGGCAGGTTGTTTGATCTCATGGTTTGGATCTCATGGAGTGATGTCATCTTTTTCCCAGACCTCATCAAATAACTTGGTGATTGGTGATAAGACCCACATTGCAATACACCAGATTCATCTTTTAAGTCAGCCCTCCTTTTTTTTTGCACTTCAACAGCTCTCATTGTTCCATGATGATGATGATGATCATCTCAAGATGAAGCAGTGAAATTCAAGTTTCTTTTGTTCCTGTAGATGGTTTCAAGGTGCCCAAAGGTGCTAATGCCATTATCATTACCTACGCTCTCCACCGTGACCCGCGATACTTCCCCGAGCCAGAGGAGTTCAGGCCTGAACGCTTTTTGCCCGAGAATTCACTGGGAAGACCTCCATATGCATACATCCCCTTCTCTGCTGGACTCCGCAATTGTATTGGTAAGAACATGAACAAGTTTAATTTGTAGTCCACTTGTCTCCATACAGGCACACACTTCCTTGAGTTTCACATCAAGAATTACTGCTGTGTGTGCATTCCATTGTCATGCTCCTCAGGTCAGCGCTTTGCACTGATGGAAGAAAAGGTGGTCCTGGCCTACGTTCTGCGCAACTTCAACATCGAGGCTTGTCAGACACGTGAAGAACTGCGCCCGGCCGGAGAGCTCATCCTGCGACCCGAGAGGGGCATCTGGATCAAGCTGGAGAAGAGGAAGGCCCAGACGTCTTCAAACTAGCAGCTGCTGCGGCTGACAGGAGCTACTCGCCATATCTTCATCCACAACATCCTTCCCAGTCCTAATGGTGGTGGGCAAAGTAATGTTTTCTAAATACTCTTGAGAGGTCGGGGAGAGTAGTGACCTCGATGTTTATATTTCAGAATTTTCTCATCATCAAGACATCATAATCACAAAATGTAAGCCTTATGAAAATAAATTGAGATTTTGTGCTGACGTTGTTAGCTTTGGGGAAACAACTACATAATGCAGTATTCTGGTTCTGTATATCAACAACTTTGCACCTTTTTGTGCCCCAAAAGGATGTTTTCACAAAAAAACAACTGCACAAACCTGTTATTTCATTTATGTATCAAAATGTTCTAAACAGCAAAGCAATCATGCTATTTAGCAATAAAATGGCAAGAAACTGAAACAGAATTGTGAGAATAAGTGGTCACTGGAAACGCATTATTGATCATTGACTGGATGGGACTGGGAAAAATGGTGCTACTGCACTGGTGTCAGTCACTGCCATCGATTTTCTCCTATGTTTTTTAAGAAACAGACTGCACATGGGACCATTTGGATGCAGTCTACATTTATTGTATGTCCTTTTTAGTGTAATTTCTATTATGTTTGTTAATTGTCACAATTGTAGAGGAAACAAATAGCAAAGAAAAAGCTTGCTTGAAATGCTTAATACATGCTTGTTCATAGTTGTAGAGTCAGTGTATATGCTATATGGATGAACATGAGGCTTTGTTCATATTTGTGGTATTAGCTGGTAATGAAATGCCTCAACACTCAAAGTCAGAGGTGCGGAACAGGGCTTAATAACAAACACTTTTACATATTCATTACATTTACAAACACCACAACAAAGATAAACCCTTCATTTGTGCAGCATGTCCTCTGAATATTAATTTTTAAACCTCGCCCTGCAGTTTTCCCCTTGTATGAACTTATACTACACTTCTTAAAGTTTGATTATTACTTAATGTTTGATTGACCTATCTTTTTCTTTTTCCTTTTTCTTGACTAACCCTAACCCTGGGAATGTAAATGAGGAAGTCTGATATTGATTGTGAAGAAACTAATCTAAAATTACTTATATCAAATGTTGTTGTTCATGTAAATTACGTACAGGCGACTACAACGGGGTAGAAAAAATAATCCAAAACAAACTCACGAACTCAGGCTCCAACTCTGACAATGACTGGCTGTTATTGCTAATATGAACAAAAAACTACTTATTGTACTGTAGAGAAAAACACTATCATCCCATTGGAGTTCTCCTTGACATGAGTAATAAGTAAGACCTGTATTCATTGGACTTTGAAATTCAATATCTGAATCTTAATAGATATTTATCTACATCTTTCTGCCATTTTATGACAGGCACATAACTTCCTGTTGTTTGTCTGAGTATGTTTGTTGGGAAATAGTTGTTCTGTGTGCAAGTTAATAAGATCTGTGAGACCCAAGTACATAATCAGCCAGAACCAGAACCAAAACAATCAACTAAAACAGGCTGAACTCTGTTGACCTACAGAGTTGTTCGGATTCATCTCATTCTCTGCAGCACATTATGAGGTCATTTGTTTCAGTGTTAATAAAAAAAAATTGTTGCTCTGAGGGAAACTTCAGTGATTAGGGGTTAGGGTTAGTTTTGCTGAGTCATAACTAGTGTTGTGCTAGTTACTGAAAAATAGTAACTATTTACAGTTAATAGTTACTTAATTCAAAAAGTAACTAAATTACTTTTTTGATTACTTACTGAACATAAAAAAGTAATGCATTACTGTTAAAAGTGATTTTTTTAGTTACTTTTTTCAGGAACATTCTTTAATGCTCCCATTGATACGGTGCCCTTATAGCTTTATTTCAGCGGTATAAGGAAAATAATACATTGTTGACTCTTGCCTTGACTCTCCATGACTGCTGGACATACTTGAATAAACGGAAACACGCCCACAGTGCGTCACCATGGTAAACAGAAAGAAGTATTACACTGTAGCTAGCCAAAAATTAATTAATTTATCAAGTAACGGATAAACGCACCATATTCGGTAACTGAGTTAATTTATTTAAAAAGTAATGCGACAGAGTATTAGTTACTGTCAAATGTTACAGCGTTAATGTAACGCATTACAAGTAACTCAATATCAAAATCATAGCTGCGCATCCAATCGGTCAAACTCCAAAAACACTGGATTCTACATTTCCTACAATGCACAGGACTGCAACTACATCAGACCCTCCCTACCTGGCTAATACCCACATCTTCTCTCAAGACATATCCAAGATAACTCAATCAGTGTTATTTTCTTATACTTTAAAAAGACATTATGCAACTTTTTTACAGGCGGAGTATAGCACTTCTCATGATGGGTATTCTGGTCTTTAGGTGTAACATTGGAGCACTCCTTTAAAGCAAGGAACAAAACTACTCACACATCACTCCAAACAGTGTCAGTACTTCTGAAAACCTTTTAGGTAGGTCTCCTGACCTTGTATCACCCTGGGGGCTGGAACTCTTATGAGGACACATTCAGGTTCATGATTATTATGAGCAAAACTCTCTACTCCCTGAATCACATTGGGGTCAGAAGGATCCATTGAAACAAAGTAGTAATCATAGCATGACACAGTTACAAATGACCCCATCCATAATGTCACAAGATGATTTAGCTGGCATGCCTGCAAGGGTCATTGCCTAACACCAAAATGACATGACTGATGATGAATTGCATGCTCTTTTTCGAAGCTATAATTTGAATTATTGAGCACAATCAATGGCTGATAGAGCAGATGTGCCTGAGCTCCAAATGAAGCAGGAAGAGTTCATTTATCTGAGGATTTCTAATAAATGGCTCAGATAAAGGAGCTTTAGCTCAGATTCAGTGGCTCCAGTGTAGGTGGATTGCATGAGATCCATTTTCCAGACATTATGTGTTAAGATACTTTCTAATGAGGAAGAATTTTACTTTGTAGAATAATTGGTATTTGTATCAAATAATCTAAATATTACTGTGAAACAGTGCGTGAGAAATTATTATTAGCAGAGCAGGTTTAGTCTTTAGTCTGCATGTCATTTTGGTCAACTGTTCATTTCAAGAAGCATTTTCCTAGAGTATGAAAAACAACTGGAATAAAATAAAGCTGAGTGTGCACAGGAATGACCCCATTAGTCTGCTGCAGGTCCTTCAACTCTCCCATGTCTGCCAGCTTTATTTTACTGTACATTGCAGTTATGTAATCATATTCAACAACATCTCAGTTGCTTGCGGCGACAATTGAATGTTTACAGTAATATCGGTTCTATAGTTACACAAGGAAGACAGAACACTGAATCAGGAAGAGAATTAAAAATATGGCATGAAGTAGGTTATTTGCAGTTTTGACACTCTTGTTCAGCACTTGGCAGGAATGTTGACAGAAGCCCGTTCAAAGTCTGAGCGCAGTTTCAGATTCAGAAACTGAAGCACTGCTTTCCAGCCAGGATGGCCAAGTGGGTCATGAGATAAACCTGCAGGGTCATGAGATGATTAACAGGATAGATACAAAAGGAGGAGCATACCTATTATATACAATGTTTACACTGTGTAATCAATCATCTGTAGCCACATAAAAAGACATTCAAATTAATCTCTGAGAAAGAGTAATCTCTCCACCATCAGATAATTTCAAATTAAGTAAATATTTCCTGAAAGTTAGATATTTTTCCATGCTTGATGGATTTGTTTAAAAAAGTATATTTTATTTCTTTTTGTATCTCAGAGTTTTGTTTTTTGAAGATAGTTCTCTCCTCTTAATGTATTGTGCATTTCTTCATTTTTCACAGAGTCTAAAAGATGTTGGTAGGCCTATCTGCCCTTTAACAGCCCACTCTGTATAAATTTAAATAATACAATCAAAACTGCACCTGAGGTTCATATTCCCCAGGAAAAAAGAATACTGAGGCCATGACCTCTGTGTAGTTACAGCTCTGCACATATTCAATGTGACAAGGAGTTGCAACTACAGGCATTGCTCAATTCAGAGAAGTCACAAGCCAAAAACCACTGGGATCCACTGCACTGGAGGGAGCAACAACAGAAGCTCTGAAAGGCTGCAATTTAAGTATAGACTTCTGTCATTACAGTGTTACCTATATGCCTGACACTGGTCCTTTTTCTGCAGAAAATACTGTGTTGTACTGCTTTAAGACAAACCACCAGACACACGAGTGAAATAACAATAAAAACAACATGAAAGGCTTCAATCAGACTTTAATGTCAGCGAGTTTCAGCGAGACACACACATGCCCTTGGGTTCTGTGATGAAATGAAGTGAAACCACTTTGAGGCGCACAATGATGATAGATTTCCCATTTCACTCGCAAAATTGAAATTTGGTGGAATGGATTACGAAATATTGAGACTCGGCGCAGGGAGAAATAAACCATCTGCTCAAAGGACACATTAAGGTCTCGATATACAAGAGAGTAAGTAGCAGTAGATTATAAAATGACCATCCTTAAACTGTCTTGCTTCCAAATAAAGTGTAGTTCACATGGTGTCCAGAGAGTGGCAGCAGTGTATGCTTTAAATGCGTGCAAGAAGATAAGCATGAGTTGGCTGTGCAGCGTACAGTGTGTGAGTGTGTGTGTGTGTGAGTGTCAGTTTAGTGAGGGGGATGGAGGAACAGCACAAACAGCAGAATGTATCTACAGCTATTTTTTTCCCAACAGTCTCAGTGCCCGGCAGCCTCATGTTGATGTGAGTGACAGCTGCATTCAGCATGTGTACAGTTTATAGCCTGTGAGTCTCAGATTTTCAGTGTTCTGACACTTGAATGACACATGATAAATGTGCAATGTCCCTTTAAAAATGGTTAATTAACACGTGCCCGACACTGTCGCTCGGATCCACAGTGTTTACTACAGATGTGGTGCAGATTCTCTCATCCTGTTGAGAGAAAAATGTTGTTTCCAGATCAGACTTAAAAACTCGACTCACGCTCAATCTACACACAGAGTGTAAGCAAAAAGCGTCCCGCAGGCGCTTATTTGCAAATGGCTGCGCTTCTCAACACAACTCATGCTCTCGTGAAGTAGCAGACCTGGAGTGACTTGTTCAAAAGTCCTCCGGATTCCAGTTTAGAACAGAGCGATACAGAATTAACTCATCCACCATGAAAAAAAGAAACCTGGCCTCATTTCCACACAACTGCGCAGCAACCTAAGTGTAATAACGTGGTCAAACATGCACTGTAGTAGGCTTATGTCATGTGCTTGCAGCGTGTTGGCTGGTTGCTGGTGGCCCTCACCTGTACAAAAGATACCTTTACCCAACATTTAATACAAAAGATCAAATGGAAAATTAAAGGATGAGGCTGGAGATATTATATGTTTTTATTATTGATGCTAATGAATTGGTCTGTATTTAAAAATAGGGCTTTCACTTTGTATTCGAACGAATACTCAAATTCCTTACAAGAAAAAAAAAATCAAATATTTGCATCATGAATGCAAAACTTACAGGCTGTGACCACAAGACAAACCCAAATTCGGCATAGTGAATGTTGTTACCCTGAATTTGTTGTTAGCTTTTTGAAGAATTTTTGTCTTTGCGACCAAAGTACATCAGTGAAGAACACTGTTAGATTGTCTCATATGACCCTGACAACCACAGACAGGTTAGATAAAAAAACAAAACAAAGTCAGTTTTGGTCTTGTTATGAGATTTGTTGACAATGAAGAAAACGTCTTATCCTTTAAAACATTTGAGCTCCTTTAAGTGGCTGTAGCTCAGTCTGTGTGGATTTGGCATTGGGACCGGAGGGTCGCCGATTGGCCCAAATATGGAATGTGGACTGGTAGCTGGAGAGGTGCCAGTCCATCTCCAGGGCACAGCTGGGTGCCCTTACGCAAGGAACCTGAACCCTCAGCTGTTTCTAGTGCCATCCTATGGGGCAGCTCGTCCACTCTGACACCTCTTCACACATTAATGCATGTGTATAGGTCCTGTCTGTGTGCCTGTGTGTGAATATAAAAACAGGTGAATATCACAACAGAGTGTAAAATTGAATTTCCTCTTGAAGGACAAATAAAGCATAAACTATTATCATTTAAAGAGAATATTGAAAGTAAACCATTACTTTACTGCACCAGTATTGATAACAAAGCCATAATTACAGGTTGACAATGAACAAAAAAGGAAATTGGATAGTGAAATGAAAAACGGATAATGAAATTGTTGGGTATGTCATGCACAGTTTTTATTATGCCAAGTCCAGTATTGCATGTTACCATAAATATTCCAACAGTCAATCCATGTGAGTCACAAACCATAAATTTAACCCTCAGATTATTGACATTACTCCCTTAAAACAATAGTCAAATCCCTTTTAATGACCCATTAAGATCAATAGAATAGACTGACACTGCAGTTGCCGCAGGACATGAGGAGAAGGTGTAGCTAGGATAGTGTAGTATTTATATCTACATCTCTGTGATGTCTTATAGACCTAACCGGCCCACAGAGCACACAGGCCAGTGTTGAGGAGGATAGGATGTGACAGTATCCCTGGATCTGACTGAGCACCATGCTGGAGCTTCATGACACACTGCTATCTCTATTGGTTGCTTTTAGTCATTCTCCCGCACACATACATGCGTGCACTCACGCACGCACAGACACACACACACACACACACGCACGCACGCACACACACCAACACCAGCACCAGCACTCATAGTTAAACCACCCACTCGCTCCCAGCCCCTCTCCCTTTTGCTCTTCCGTCTCCGTCAGCCTCGATTCAGTCTATTTTCACATCAAATGAATGCCCCTATTAGAAAACGAACTCAGATCAGCATTGTCCAATATGGAAGGAGGCAGGGGGATGTGGATGGAGTGAGTGGAGGCGGAGGAGAGACACGAAGAAGTGAACAGGAAGTGGCTGAGATTAGATAGAGGGGGAGCAAACGAGATATCAGGCCGAGCGAAAGTGTGTGAGCAGAAGTCTGAAGGAAGGACAAATTGAATATGAGGATCAGTGAGACGCAATGATCACACAAACCAGATAATCTGTCTACCAGAACTATCAGTGGAGGGTATCTCAGCCGCAGCCGAGGAGGGATTTCTCTCTTTTCTTAAAATAAACTCATCTGCCCGTCATCTGCACTGTTTCCTTAGAAACATGGGAGCCAGTGAGCCACCAACTTTGAGGTGGACTGGCACGCTTTGCTCAAGGCGCCAAAGCCATGCATTCTTCACTGCCTTTGAAGTGCACCAATACTTAATCTCACAGCTAAATTGTTTGAAATGTGGGTCATGGCTCCAATTTTACTACAGTGGGGTAAGACTTAAAAACCAGCCGCAGCTCAGTATATCAGTGGTTAGTCCCTCTTGTACCTTGACTCCAGAATAATCTTTCTATATTCATTTCTCATTAATCAGAAGACTTTCTGGACATGCTTCATGTTAACTTTCAATTACAAGCAGCCGCAGGTAAACAAAGGTGCTGGATTGAGGTCAAAACAATTTCAAATAGGAAAAATCCTAAGAAGGATCACACACTTGAAAGAAATGTTTTTGCAACCGAATGGTATATAACAGGATTTTTACTTTTTCTTCTTTGTCCTTTTTCTTTCTTTCTTTCTTTTTTCTTTTTAAAAAAAAAAAGTTTATTAGATGATGAAGGCCTTGCGATGGATATTAAGTGTTTTCATTTGAGACATTTGAGACTTATACATATGTGTTTTTGTGTTACCTCCACAGATGGAGGTCAGTCAAAGTCAAGAGGAGTTTGATTTTACACAGTGGTAGAAAAAAAGCACCTCTTTCTTGGTTAATTATATGGACAGAAATAAAACTAACTCTCAGATTTTATCAGCTCAACAGCTGGGATGCAATTTTCACCTGTCTTGAAAATTGTATTCTCACATTTAAATCTGCAACCGACATCAAAACCTGAAGTAAGACTCAAGTATACTCGGCAAATATGCACATACAATGATTTTGGCTCCAGTTATCAGTGACAAGAAAATGCATACAGCAATGCAGATATGCAGCTAAACAAAGACAACGAAGCTAGAAAAGTAAACAACACCTGAATATAACACACATACCATATACAGGTTTTATTATTGGTACATTAGAAGAAATATAAAGTGCTTTGCAAAATAAAATGAAAACAACATACAAACAACACATCAGGAAGTTAGAACAAACAGTCAAGATAAAAACAGCAAAACGTATGTAAGGACGTCATGGACGATCAGGCCTAAATCAAATAGAGTGTAAGATCAAAGTAAGTAAAGCCCAGGTGAAATATAAAAACAAGGCAAACATCACCTTCACCATAAAAATCCTTCCTGTGAAAGTGGACTTTGAGGAGTGATTTGAAAGACAACAATGACTTCAGGCTGGTGAAGGATCAATCAACATAGAGTGCCTCAGTGAGGTCACTACGAGCCTCAAGAGCAGCTTCAGTGTGTCTTGGCACTGACTCTCCAGCAGGAGCTCTAGTGGAGGGATGTACACCATTCTTCCAAAAGACATTAATCAATTTGGTGTTTTGATGATGGCGGTGAAACGTGCCGCTCCGTAATCTCCCGTAGGTGTTCTGCTGGGTGGAGGTCTGGAGACTGCGAAGGCCGTGTCATATGATTCATATCATTTTTATAGTCATCAAACCATTCAGGGGTCCCTCAGGCCCTGAATGGAATCATCTATATTCACTATGTTGCTCTGCTCATTTATTCAAGATGTTATGTGCAGCACATGAGGGTGTGTGCAGCTACAGCACAGTGCAAGCCTGTTGTACTGTATAGCACTGCAGTAGGGTATCGAGGCTTGTTTAATGCTCATATTTGAGTTTGAAAAAAGTAATCAGTAGGCCTGCTGTGTTAAAAATATCGTCCCAGTATTGCTATAAAAGCTCAGTCGGTATAGCTATCAGTCAAAGCAACCATGCAGCTTAAGTTGAATACAGAACAGGACACACACACAGGGCCATCTGATAAGTGACCTCTGTGCGCGTTCTCCCCACTGTGGTGGAAGAGAAACAGACAGACGGGGAGAAAGTGAAGGGTTTTACATGCTTCTCAAAGTCTGCACCTTATCAGGCTCTCCATGACTGGCTCCTCCACGAGTCCCCGGGGTTCCCAGTGGGCACAAAGAAAGAGGGGAAGAAAGAGATGAACTGCATGCAGAATGGGGAACGCCGCATCCAAAATTGCCCTGAACTCGAGAGCAGCGTGTGATTACCATTTTGAGGGCAGAGGAGTGTGTTAAGAGAGGCAAAGTGGAATAATCATTAGTCGGTTTCTGACACGCACAAGAGGGCCAAGGTGAAAGCTTCAGCAAGGTTAGAGCAGGACTGAATCCTCAGCAGCTCCAGTTCCATATTTGATCAAGACTTTAAGTGACTGTTCAAGCATCTCAAAGGAAACCCCCACTCCTCCCCTCTCCGACACGCACTTGTCCACAAGCTGAACGAGTTCTCCAAAGATGGGTATTTGAACTTGAGCTTCGGGCTGCGTCTCACCCGTGATTTTGTTTTTCTTTAATCACAGAGTGTGAATTGGAATAACTGCTCGCATGTTAGATTTCTTGTCCTCCAGCTGTCTGCTGAGCTCACTTATCTACACTTGGAAAGGTCCCGTGCTATTTGTGTGAAATCTAATAAGGCAATAATAAAATTATATTACCTCGTAAGTCACTGTATCCATTCTGTTTCGCTCGCTTGCATCTGAGAGGATAACCTCGCGTGCAGGACGACACGAGCGGGTGAAAACCGGCAGGCCAAACAACCAAAACTGCCGTGGGATATTGATGCTGGCAGCCATGTTTGGCCAAATATTAACTGCGCATGATGGGAAAGCAAATGTGCGCTGTTTATTTGGATTGAAACAGACTTGTGTATATTTGTCATGCTCTGCCCGTCCTCACCTTTACGGACAAAATCAGGGCGACCTTCACTGATGCCGCCTGACTCATCGAGTACGACTTGCTACTCATTCATTCAAATACTCCAGTTGCAAATATCTTCATCAGGGCTTGAGATGATGAAAAATTCTCTGTCTGCTCATCCTCACATGAAATAGCATACCGAATAAATAAACACAAAACTTAAATTACCACACACCAGCCTCATGCCAATCCACATTTCTCGTTTCGGCTCTGCAGAGCTCTAATCACCTTCCCATAAAAGGCAAAAACAAAGCTGGTAATAAGTTAGACTGTCACTCACATATTTTTAGGAAGGTAGAAAGGAATAGCTCTATTTTTTTCGCACAATTGGCAATAAAATATTTCCCACAAAATGATTAACTGCTCCTTGAACAACCACCGTGGCATGATCATGACATGGTCCTGTACTGAAAAAACAAACAAAAAATTTGCTCTCAGTGAGCATCCGTCCATACAAACAAATGTTTTGATAAAAATATTTATTTTATGCTGCCATTTTCTTATACAACTGGCCATAACTGTATACAGCTAGCATGGAAAAAGGAATTGCTGAAAACTATTCCTCTGTGATAGAAAAATACATTACATTACAAGGCAGTTTTCAACCTTTGCAGATTTTTACAATTTTACAATTATTGCCTCTATTACCTATTCAGACACAGACTCAGACACGCCACCGGTGTGTGGCACTGGCCTGCCCATTGGGAGCAAACATAGGGTCCTGTGTCTTATCAGGGGTCAACCCACCAACCCTGCGATTAATGGGTGATCTACTCTACCTCCTACTTCCAAATGAGGTTAATTACTATGTAATGCGGCAGTCCAGCCGATTAAAATTCTCACAGCATCAGATCTGCCACTTTGTCAGTAGCCCTCAGCTTCAGGTACTGGTGCACAAAACACCCTTTGGATTCAGCATGAGACGCACTGGACTGTCAACTGTCTAAACCCATCTGCTGCAATATTAGCCGCTCAGAGCTATGCGCGTAGTGTAAACAGAGAGAATCCCTCACCTGGAGGTCGGTTGGGGTGTCTGATGAGTCAAACGAACACAGGACTTTCGCCCAGAGGACAACTGTTCGAGTCCAGTGTAAAATCACAAGCAAACAATTTTAAACAAAGTACCGACCTAAACCCAAAGTAGTTTTGATGGTGAGACATTTCCTGTGAGCATCATGTTTTGAAGCAAACAGACTGTCTGTTACGGATGCAAAAGGGTATCTTCAATGTCTACAGGAGGTGCCAAGGGGTCTGACAAAGCAGCGGTCGAGAACGGATGAGAACGGGTTGGGCTATCCTGTGAGAACCATGTAATCTCCAAAAACTCAACTTGTCATGAGTTCAGACAAACGGCCTGTTTTTGGCTTTGTGATGATGCATTTTCCATCTAATCCTAGGGGGGGTTTAAATTGTTTATTTAGCTTCAGAAGTAGTGCAATTTTGCCAACCCATAAAGAAATGTTATCTGAAGTGTAATCTGAAAAGTAACTGGCAACTAAAGCAGTCAGACAAATGTACCAGAGTTAAAAGTACAGTATTTCCCTCTGAGAATGGTCTAGTGGAGCAAAGGTATAAGGCTGTGCTCATGAACAACCAGTTTTATATCACTCAGTCATATCATCCATTCTGAAAATAGAAATATGCAATTTTAAAATATATACATCTACAATGCATATGTTAGTATGTATGTATGCCTTTCTGTTTGCATGCTCTTCCTGTGTCTGTGTGTTTTGACTCGGAGTGCTCCAGCTTCCTCCCACAGTTCAAAGACATGCAGGTTAGCGGGTTAATTCTACTCTAAATTTCCCACATTCCCGTTTGTCTCTATGCATCAGCCCCGTGATGAACTGGTGACCTGTCAAGGGTGTATCCCCTCCTCTTGCGTACTGGGATCAGCTCCAGCTCACCGCAGCCGGGAGAGGGATAACCAGTTATACATAATGAATGGATGGACATTCAGTATGTGTTGTGAAGTCTATGGTTGTGAACTATTCGGTGACCATTTGAATAAAGTGAAAAGAAACCAAAGACTTGTAATTCCAAAAGTGTCGATCGTTGCGATGTCCCTTCTCTCTCAGCTAGTGTCTAAAGTAGCCACGAGTGAACTCTCATGAAGTCATTACAAAGCACACCAAGGCCCTGTCCCAGGACTCCCTCTTAACCTTTTTCCTCGCTCTGAAGTTGTCCTCGTTTTGATGGGGTGATCCACAAAGAGAGAGCGGGTGTGAATTAATTCACCCTTGAATGGGCTGCCACTCATGACTGAAAAAGTGATGGCGGAACAGAAACCACGCGAAGACCATCAACGCGAGCGTGTGAAGGACAGAAACATTCTGTGACGTGACATCAAATGTGATGAGGACGTCATGACTGATGTTCTTTTGGAAGAGTAAAAATACATTAAAAATATTTCTTGTTATTTTTCTTCTTGTTGCTGTTATCATGAATGTATGGCCTCATGTTGACCTCCTATTATATCTGTGATATTAATAAATCAATAAATTAATTAATAAATTCTGACTCATTTTGCACTGATTCATGCACGTTATGCTATATCAAGCTGATTCAGTCTTATTCATTTGGTGCAGTCGTAATTGTTTTTTTTGTTGTTGTTTTTTTCAACTATATCAGTCTTCCTTCCACCTCTCTAACTGTTCCCTCCATATATGAATATTTTCTTTAAAAAAGGTTCTTTTTTCAACAACATGCATCAGTAATCACGAACTGCTGAGTCCACGGGGTTGGCAATACAACAATCCTAACTAAATAGTACTGTACACACACACACACACACACACACACACACACTGGATCTGACTGATTATGTCTCCCAGTTATAAATATGCTCACAGCAGAAGATTAGGGGAAGATGGGCTTTCACACATAATAACTGAGATTATCCTGCTGACTCCCCTGACGTCAGAACTTCTGATCTCACAGGAACTTACACGATTCATCGTGACACCAGAGAAAACATCAGGGGAGACAGACGCCCACACTCTGATTGCTCCTCCTCGCTGAAAAAGCTCTCACAGTCGGCCTCTGCACTCCCCAGGACATATTTATGATTCACTAGATCACATAAACACACACACGAACACACACAATACTGTACCTGTAGATAAATCTGCGTAACTTTTTACTACTTTTCTGAACACTACTGTTTATAGTTAGAACTGTTGTACTTTAATCAATAGTGCTGATAACAGAAACACAGCAGAACACTGTCCTGTACCATTTGACTCTCGGTCGTTAACAGATAAAAACAAAGGCCACTAAACCAAAGTAATATCTAGCTCACTGCCTTCTTCACTGTCAGAACAAACTGTGTGAAAAATGTTTAAGATGCAAAAGCGGAGGAGGATGAATACCTCAATACTGTGCATGGATATTCTCATAGTTCTGAATTTATCCTACACAAAGTTTAATATAATCAAAATATAGTCAACAAGATAATCAAAAAAGTTCAGAGTCAGTTTCTCTTGGATACAAAGCGGGCAAGCTTTCTGGCAAAGTAAGGTGATCAGTGATGATGTGTCCTGAGGAATAGTGAGAGTGTAATAATCACATTTTTCATGCCATGGGGCCTTTAAAGGACCACTGTGTAGTATTTGGCAGCTATGGCGGACTCACACAACACAACAGTTATTATTTTCAGGTGATTAAAAAAGCGGGGGGGAAGAGGGTGGGGATGATCACCCACTTGTTTCATGCTTGCTTCCTGCCAGTTCCATAGCGGTAGCAGCACGGCAAAGAAATTTATATTATACATTTTTTCAGCGTGAGGAATACAATGTGTGGCCGGAGTGCATGACAAAACACTGGAAAGCGTGACTGTCACGCTCAATGCATGAGACTGATTATACTGAACATGGGCATTAGAGTTCAATACACACTAGAGCACCAAATGTGCATTAATTCATAGATAATGAATAACAAATTAATAAATTATTCCTATTTTCTGTTATATTTGCCACACATTACACAATATTTTTAGAAGAAGAATGAAATCGTACTTTAATGTCCCAGTTTTAAAGATTTGTATCTTAATAGAGGAACAAATGGCCTCAGACATACAGGTCAGGGAAGACAGAAAGTAATGAAAGATGGACAAAAACACTGTTAGTGTTGGTCTTTTCAAAAATATTGGAGCCCAAAAGAATTTATGCCGAAGAAATTGTTTAAAATGAAACCCAGTGGCAGGCATGGACTGGCTTTTGGGCTGATGCACATTTTGTGGCCGCTAGGGATGGACTGGCCAGAGTCACGCAACATGAGGCAGGCTAGGTGAGGAGTTTGAGGACATTACAGAAAAACAACAATCGAATTGGTGCTGAAAAGGAATGTGCAGACAATATAATTTTATCTTAGGTGTCAAAGTCCATTGTTTATTTCTATCAGTGTAGTTTCAGCAGATTTCCACCTTTGATGTCTTTGAATTAAACTACAAGAAGGAAAGTTATGAATGAAGGCTTGAAAGAAGAAATATCTTTAGGACAAAACAGGCTACTAGTGCAAAGAGAGGGCGGCTACAGGCAGAATGTAAATGGTTTGACACATTTGCACCTCAAATCCCTCTCTCTATAAAGTTTGCTCATGTGTGCATAATATCCTGCGCAGTTTGTATTCTTTGTGCAGTTTTTGGGGTGTTTTCATGTGACCCACATTGATCATTTCAGAGTTGAATGTGTCAGCACCGTATCTGATTTACCGCATGGGAACTCATGCCTAAAGTTATGATGAAGCAGACGCTCTTAACTGAGGATGATCTCACATTCCAATAAGACTGCAGGGCCCCACAGAAATCCATATGTGATACACATCTCCAGAGTCAGTCAGAGCGTTTGCGCTTCAAGGTCAGCCATTCCCCCTATACTGCACACACCACAACATTTATGTTATGTTCAATCAACAGAATTAAAGCACAGATGTTCCCACTGAACAACAATACATCCTAATAGGATACCGGATTTTTTAGAAATGTCTATTTATGAAACTATTCAACTGCTGTTATCTAGCACTTACTTTATAGTGTCAATAACATCTGAAGAGAGCCATGGAAAAGCAATGTATTCCAAAAGGTGAATTAGACAGCTGGCTGCTTTGATCTGTCTGCTTTGATGAAGTGAGACTTCGGGAGAGCCTAAAATTAGCAACACAACTGATTGGCCCTCCGGCTCTCCTGCACTTACCAAACAAATGACGTACAGGCTTCAGACTGTACCGGCACACGTGTAGTGATGTGAGTTTGTCTGGAATTTGCTTGCAAGCGTGAGGAACGTAAGAAGAATAAAGTCTTTCAAAGCATAAATATATACAAGAAAGAAATATGCCATTTAAGTCACATAACACCATTTCCCTTTAAGTTAAAATGATGAGTATATACCAATCAGCAGACACTGCATTGAAATATCTATTGTGAAATGAGCACAATGCCTTTACAAGTCACTTTTCATAACACCAAAGGATTATGTGAAGGAACTATGACTAGAATGGCCATACAATGAAAAACCCCAATAGAAAGCGTTATGGATAAGTGCCCGTATTCTTTAACTATAATGTCCTGGGTTCGTTTTTTCAGCTATCTTTTATTGTGGTGAAGTATTCATGTTCAGCAAGATGTATTTCTTTTGAGCCCCACTGCATCCATTACAATTCACCACTTACAGTCGCAGAGTGGAGTTAAAGGGCTGTAACAAGCGTTTGAACAAGTTATTATTTGAGCTCTACGGACACAATGACACTTATGCTACTACCCATGGCATTGCCCAAAGCTGCTCAGTATCAATCCTGGTTGACTTTGTGAACCTATCGAATGCTGCTAAAACCACTCCTCCCTACTAGGATCACCAAAGGCCTAAGCTGCATTCTTCAGTAGTCCAGGACGGAAAGCCATTACCGTCTGTAATTGTGTATTTGTGTATTTGTCTGTGTTTTACTTTGAATGGCCAATACAATGACAAATTTACAAATTTAAGGCATAACAAGCTACTGTATAATGAAATGTGTTTTAAATGTGGCTGTTTATCCCAGACCCCTGGCCTTTTCTTGTCATCTCTATACATTTATGGTGTTGAGTTGAGTGTTAGGATATGCACAAACTTTGCACTCAAGATAAAATATGTTCAACCAGCGAAGACACATCTTTAGCTCGATTTACGTCGCCTAGAGCAAACTTGCGGCCATTTGTGTCCACTTGGGTCTTTTCACTGTCCTTGCGTGCAATTGTGGCCACATATGTAATTTGCTTCGCTTTCATTTTGAACACGTCTTAAGAGGCTCTGCTGGTTGTTCTCCCGCTGCTCAGCAATGATAGGGCAGAATGCACGCTTTTACATTTTGTGACAAGTGGGGCATCAACATGAGTCTCATATTTGAATATTTAAGCACACTGGAGACTTTTTGTAATGTGGCAGCTAAAGAATTCAGGGCGACTGGGTGGGTTAGTGAAGCACTTAAACAGAACTGTGGTGAAGAGTTTTCTCACCTTCTCAGTTACAGTGTGTTATGGCAACTTCACCACCCAGGAGAGACAGCAGTTGGACAGAGCTGAAGGCACACTATCTAAGACCACTGGCTGCCACTCTGCCCTCACGGCCCGAACACGAGGTGCACAAAGTGATCGGCGATCCATCACATTCCTCTCGCTCCCTTTTCAAATTCCTCAGATGCAGAGACACCTGTCTCAAGGCCCAAAGGCTGTCCAGCA
This sequence comes from Haemulon aurolineatum, assembly GCA_038406115.1. NCBI lineage: Eukaryota > Metazoa > Chordata > Actinopteri > Lutjaniformes > Haemulidae > Haemulon > Haemulon aurolineatum. The sequence continues at coordinate 7,891,621 of JBCAUF010000134.1, forward strand.
CTTAAACCTTATAAGAGTAATGCTGTCATTAGCACAGTGACTCTAAATGTTTTGGCATCAAGCGCCACTCAGAACGGCTCAACTACGCATCACACGTGGATGTATATGAGCATGGAGGATGACTTTTTGTAAGAGCCTCGGGGATCTTCATTAACCTGTTTTGTCTGTGAAGACTCTCAGTCAGCCAGCTTGTGGTTCTCCAAAGAGGAGTATCTAGGGCAACGGGACTGGGTTGCAGATACTTGAGGACGTTTTGCCTCTCATCCAAGGGTTCCAGCAAGTCCTAAAAAGAAAAGGATGACTTTGTAACATCTGCCCAGGGACTACAGATTGAAAATAGCCTTTTGGCTTACTAGCACATTTACGGAAATGTTTATTAATGTGTGCCCTCTCTGTTGAATAAATCAATAAATAAATAACTCTGCATCCACAAGAAGAGATTCTATTTACAAAAAACCTGATTGGATTGTGTGGCAGTATGGATAGTTCTGAGCACAAAACGTCAGACAAGAACAATATAGTATACAAACAAAACATCCTATTGTATACTGTAGTAGTGGCATCTTTATATTTAGCCCATATCAAATCACACCAACATAAAGCTTGTCGAAACAACATCAGCCTTTATGATGAGACTTCATTGTCACCACTGGCAGTGTGATCTTGCAAAAATCTGAAGTATGTCAGATCGTCCTCCACCTAATGAATAACACAGAGATAACCACAATCAGTATGGAAATTGGTATGAGCACAATTCTCGCATCCATAAACATGAGCAACAAGGCTATCTGTATGCACACACGCACACACGCACATGCATGCATTTGCCTGCATGTATGTGTGTATGTGTGTGTGTGTGTGTGCACAAATGCATTCTTCTGCCCTGTCAATTTGGTGGGAGCCATTTCACAAAGCCATAAGAATGCATTTCATATACATCACCAAGCATTTCCATAATTATTTAAGCCCTCTAGTATGGGGTTGTGAGTTTGGAGTAAAGCAAAAACAACAAAGGACATTGGGTGTATTGATATTTATGAAAAAGCAACAAAGCGATTTGTTTTCACCAGAGTTAATGGTGTTTTAAATTTACAGCTGCACTCATCAGTTTTTTAATGGGTCAAATGACCATGTGTCATAAACACACATTAAAAAAATCACCAACTTTGGCATCTTTCAGCTCTTTTTCTATCTTAGTAGGCAGCTGTTGCCGTCTAAAAAGCTCTCTGTTAGATTCCTGCCCAGCACCAAACTGCAAGTCAGCAACTAATTGGTGAACAAAGTTAAACATTTAGCTGAAACAGAGACAGATCTTTTTCTCTGGAGTTGGTGGAGACCAAAACAGAAATATGACTGGTTAGACTTTTACCCGGTGGTCAGAAACACTAATCTTGAGTCATTCATTACTTCAGTCATTGCTGCTGAGTCAGCAAATATTGCTGCCTTGTTTTCTTTAATTAACCCTACAAGCCAACTTGTCCTTTTCTGAGACTTTTCCTCTGCTGACCCTTATTCCCAAAAGCATCTTAAAGCTGAGATGATCTCAGTCTCATCTTAGGCTTACAGTACGATGCTTTTGAGAAACAGGGACCAGCTCATGTTCATCTCCTCCTGATCCTTCTTCCCAAGTGCTGGATTCAATGATTGCAGTCTCTACAGTATATAGATGGGATTTATGACACACATGAACAAGGGGATCTGTGTAACTGGGTGAAATTGTTCAGGTAGCATTCATTGGGTTTCTTCAATGGCCAAGTGAAGAGGATTAGCCCATGACACTGTGTCTGACATGAAGTCTGACACAGGTTATTAAGAAGGTAATACACTGGCCCTTGAGTTCAACAGCCATCCACTCATTCCTACCTTTTCACTTTTAGGGCATTTAACACAGCGACGTGATGGATCACAAGATGCACTGGAGATGTACACTTCCACATTTCATGGCTGATTACATTTAGCTTCATGGGATAATACTGTACAATGGAAGTGGTGCTTCCACCAAATTTGTTTCAGTGTCACGATGAACACGAATGATGTGACTGTTTAGTAACACCAACTGTAAGTGGATTTTGTGGCTTGTGACTGGACGTGATGTAGGTTTTGTTTCAAGTATACCAGCTGTGTCCTGGCTCAAGAAAACATCATGATTTCGTGTGCACTAGCCAGTCAAATAGGCATGGATATCAACCCAAAAGCTCAAAATGATCTGTAGATAAAGATGGTTTAGTCTGACCAGTTCTTTAGTTCACAACAATGGATACTGTGTTAACTCTGTACCACAGTTTTATTTCAGTAGACATGCCTAACATAACAAAATTGAAGAGATAAGCTATATTCTCCTTCATGTTGTGTAGCTGATTCAGTTGTACCAAGATAGAAATGTCCCTCCATATAGGAAGTGGAGATATGATGATCAACCAGCCACCAATTACATACCCATTATTGGAAAATGATGGAGATACAATTTCAGTCTGGACTGTTATTATCTGATGATTATCCCTCAGTCTGCTGAATGGCAGACTTGTGCTCCGTGCCTTTAAGCACATCCATCAATTTCAGTCTTGGGAGAATATAAGGAGGATATAAAAACATGAAGAGAACAAATGGACAATCTTTGGCGATTTAATCCATTGATCTGTTGATTGATTAAAAGCTATTAAAGGTTATTATATCATGGTCACCCTAACGCTATACCAGGTCACTCCAAACAAAGACTTGATACCATGTTCCAAGGTGCCGCTCCATTCACTCAGATCAGGCGAGGCGCCGGGGGGGCCCCTCACCTTTCATTTTTGTCCCCTCAGTTTAACACTAGAACCGCCCAGCGGTCTCCCTGACCTTCATGTGTAATGAGTCGTAAACAGTTCTGTAAGTGGAAGAAATAAGAATTATTTGTAGTGTTAGTCCTTCATATTATGTTGTGTTACGGTCAGGATTGGGTGTGGGTGGGGGTAGACTGAGTGATGTGACAGCTGCCGCATCTATACGACACACAGCGTTGGTACAGTTGACACACAGTTGACGCATCAGGACACGTGTGCCAATGTTATGTTCATTGTATGGTTAATTTTGGTAGGTCAGTTTATTATCAATGCCAGGGGCCTCATGTATCAACCTTGCGTACGCCCGAATCGGCGCGCACGTTCAGATGTATCAATCCGGAACTGAGCGTTGAAACTGGCGGTCCTTCACGACAGCTCTGAAGCTGGC
>JBCAUF010000134.1:7925077-7944636 GCA_038406115.1 Haemulon aurolineatum
CAGGATAGCTTAGAACTAGACTGTTATTGATATACTTGTGTATACAAGGTATAACAAAGAAAAAAGTAAAGCATTAATAGCTGAGCTAACATGGGCAAAAAGCAGTAGTGGCAATTTCTATCCTTGGCTTCCAACAGCGATTACTTTCTTTGGTGACTGAGACGTCATGATGTCACAATGATTTACATGAACGCATGATGAATTAATGCTACAGGTGCTAAAAATACTGTAGCCCCAGTCGTGTGCAATGGTCAGTGAAGTTCTCAAACTGTCTATCATTGCACGTGATGTGGCACAATTACACAGGTGATGCAGTGATTACAGGCACGCCTACAGACAATATGTCTTTTATGGCCAACTGTCGGAGTGGAAATAAGGCTTTTGTATGTGTGCCTAGTCTGAAAGTGACTGAGATTAAAAAAAATACTTTGCATTGGCTTTATAACTTTGAAAACAAGAAGGCATTTGTATATATCACTTTGTGTAATGCTTCTAGACTCCTTTGACAAAAACAGTAATTTTAGAGAACATTTGCATTGTTTGTCTACTACTGCCTCAGTTGGTTAATTTCTTTGTGTTATTGTGTGATTTTGTTTGAACCCTTTAAAACACAAATCTAAATACATACAAGGTGTATGTTGATGAATAGAAATAGTACCAATTTCATACTGCATTTTGCACTGTACTTCATATTATGGGAAAGCTATTATTACATGGGACTCTGCATCTCCTGCACATCATCTTTCTCTTCAGAGAATCGGACTTTCTCCCTGACCTATTATCACTGCTGTTACTTTAAAAGAAACTAGCTGGTTTGATTGGGCTGCTAACATGACACCTTCTAAATCAGAAGTAAGCAGAATTCAATACCCTAGAAAAGTGCATTACATGATGGGTATGTTGCTGGGCACTTACAATTAACTAAGCTCAGATCTTAAAAAATGTTTAGTTTAGTTTTTTCTTTTGCTTGTTTTTTGTATATATTATGCTCAGGCACCAAATACAATGATTTTCCTTAAAAAAGCTGCCTATTGCATAGAACCCTTGCCTCTGAATTTCACTTTAAGTTGTGCTTGAAACTTTTTCAAAATCCATGCTTCCTTTAGTGTCAACAAAATTAGACTTTTCCACATTATTTCTATACATGCAAAGCCACATGACATTTCAGAATCGTCCAACAGTAATGTTAGCAGTGAGTGTCAAAAGCTAGATGGTATGGTATTCACAAGTGTCGTTGACAGCATGGGAAACTATAGCTATAACCCGCTTTGGTCTGTGGAGATAAAAGCTCTTCAAAGACCTCTGAGTCCAGCACACCAGGGCACAAAACTGGAGCCAAGTTTCAATCTGTTCTGGGTTTCACTTTGGCCCATTGTACACACATGCATGCCCACACACACACACACCATCATATACACAGACACTCAAACACAAGGGCTTCCTGTCAGAAGTAGATCCATACCAAGTCCTGTGCCAGAGCCCTGGAGCCATGAGATATCTTTTGCTGAGAATTTATTTGAATATTTCAGCCCATTTATTTGGCTCAGCTGACTCTCAAACACATCTCTGAACTGAGTGCAAATGATTAATTTATATGATAAATTGTGCTGCTTTATCTTATGCGGAGCGCCCAGCTTAGCATCGTGTTAGTCACTTCCTTTGTTGTATATGAGATTGTATGCTGAGAAAAATAAACTGAAACGTTGTGACGTCCTTTCAAACCTGTGAATTTTACTGACGCCGATGTACTTCCTGTGCTCTCAGATGGACACAAAAGTAAAGGATACAAAACAGTCAATGTCAGCAGGGCCAAACATGCACACGTGACACATATTGACATGCTTACCTTACAGTTTACTTTCCCTGCAGCTTGCCCTTGCACAGACCATCATGCTTTTAAATAACAGCTAGCATGCTCTTGTTGCAGTCACCCTCTTCTCCGCAGTGACATTGGTTTGCTGACTCATAACATCTATGACTTTGGGAAGGATAAGTGGTCGTTACAACTGTCATACTGTGATGCGCAACGTGAACCAAAGAGGGTGAGGAGAGAATTCAGGAGCATACAGTACATATAAACCACACACACTGCCGACTGGGATGGAAAGCTGCAATATGATCATGAACTGCCCTTGATTTATAAAGGCATGACTGTAGTTGTCTTTATGCTATAGCTTACTGGACAATGGCAAAGCCAGGTTTACTGTTTTAATTGACATTATCACCAAAATTGGCTGATTAAAGGTTATAACGGTTTCATGATTTTAAGTTTTAAACAGATTTCAGCATTTTGATGACCATCTGTCAGGAGGCACCATGTATTTACAGAATTTGTATCTAAAGGATGCAGAGTTACAACATAATTATTACGAATAAGGATATAAAACAATTATCCTTCTCAATGATAAATGTAACAAAACAGAAGGTGTTTATTTCTTAGTGAATTTTAGGTGGACAATCAGTGGAAAATTAACACAGGTTTTCGTTATATGCACCAAATCAGCTCAACACAGCAACAAGCCATTTAGCCAATTATCTGATCCATTTCTTCAATTTCCAGTTGTAATGCTATCCGTGGGGCACGATACTGTGATTTCTCGTCTTTCCAGATCTGCAGATTCAAACTGTAGTTGACTGACCACCAGTTTCTGGCTATTTTAATTTACTGGCCAAGCTCGTAAGTGATAACTAGCCTTTCACAGTCCGCACCAACTCTGCCGTGAAGAATGCGTCAAGACACTGTAATCACCCTACAGTTACACTGTAACTCTGTATTCATCTCCTGTGGCAGCAAACACAATGCATGGTGCTTCAGTATGCTTCAACCTGACCTGACCTAGATGTTTTTGTGGCCAACTAAAGTAACTTAGCAACCCAGAATAGCATGTACATGTACTGTACAAATGCTCGAGTATGTAAAGTTGGAAAAGCCAGCAAGACAAGGCTCATTTGCAACAGACACATCCCACTCCCTCCTGTCAGCTCTGTTGTCAAAACCACACCCCCAAAACACCTGGGCACATTGTTGACTGCACCACGTAGCAGTGACAGCATGGTCAGGGTGCACACAAGTAGGCAGGTCGGGAATAGACAGATGTGCCAGTGAATCAATTAATTAGGTCCGGATGAACTGATGCTGTGTTTATTACAGTCAGACACAGGTATCTGAATTTTCTTCCACTTTTTTTCAGACAACTGTATTTATTGGTGGCTGGCTGGACGTGAGGAGAATTTCAACAAATATGATTAAAGATGTCTCAGAAACACATGATGCTCTAGCTTGAAGGTGGGGATGTTCATTCAGAGCAACGAAATTGGTGCATTTGAGGCAGAACAAATGGAAATGTAAAATTTTGAGATGTCACCAGGCTGTTTAACATTTAGCCTAGGCATTTTAGCCCAGGCTGTTTAACATTTAGCTATGTGTTTTACAGTATAATATGTGTGGTCTACTTGTCTAATGAAAAGTAATTAATGAACTATCACAGCCCAGTCTTTGGAGAAACGCATCTGTTGTTGTTGCTCCTGATAAAGCATTTCATCCAAGGATAAAAAGACTTCTTGGTGCTCTGATTTGCCCACTTGCCCCTCTGGTTAGTGCAAGTGACTAGCGCAAAATGAATCCCGAACCAACAACCTTGTGCAGAGTAAGGCTACCCTCCCCTGCCCCTTGTACACACTCATGCACACGACAGATCATTAGCCTCCAATTTTGATGTTGAAACCTCCGTTTAAACAGACAGGCTTTTACTGCAGTAGAAGTGTGGAGCTCTGCTCAGCGTTACACAAGGCCAGCGAGTTGCTGCTCTAACTAGCTAATTAATGAACCTGTCAATGGCACATCAGACGCAAAGCCCGTGGGAGGAAAGAAAGGGGGGTGGGGGGGCATGTTCTTATTTTGAATATCGACTACTTTTATTCATGTGGATTCAAGGCTCTGCCAAATGATGATGCCTGGTGTCTTTCTTCTGTTATGAGCGTCAGCAAAAGTTTCTCTTGTTTGATATGCATGGTTGTGGAGGAATTAGAAACTTTTTTTTTCTCTCTTTTTGCAACTAGGGTAGTGATTTGCATGTGCTGTTTGGACGATTCTTTTGGGGCAACGTCCCTCTAGAAAGAGACAAATGACAAGACATGGTATCTGCAGTGACAGATGCTGATGGAAAAAGGACACCATATGTCATGACAAAGCTGTTTTTCGCTCTTTCTGCACCGCACAGGATCAACTGTCTCTGTTTTGCTCTTTCTCCCTGTCTCTTTTTTTTTTACTTGTCTTTTGTGTTCGCCACATTAACATTTCCGTGAGACATTTTGATGTTATTTCCCTATCACATCCCCCTCTGTACAGCATGTATCTATCGGCTAATGTGAAGTCTGTGGACTGCACTGTGTAGGTGTGAGCCTTCCTCTGTCACACACCGAGATAATTGCCGACCGATGGTGTAAACATCCGTCCCATCGTAAGACAAACATTGCGTATGTGTGTGCATTTACAGCTCGATGCTTATGTTTATAGCTTTGTCGGGCTGCATCGCTCTGATGTCTTGTGTATCTGCTTTTCGAATAACAGATTGAGGATGTCGAAGTTTCGAACAGGTGTGAAACCTAATACAGGTTTTGCACTAAGAAGCGGCTTCAGTGAGCAGACGGCTGAGAGCTTCAAAGCCACTTTTGTATCCGCTTCAACAGCTGAGGAAGAGCTTTGCTTTGGTATACAGCTTATGAAAATCTATACACAAATGCTTTTGTGGAGTGCTCATTAAAGCTATGCATATTTTCCTCCGCCAGAAGTGTCCAAGCAATAACAGCCTTTGTGTCGTTAATGCCTGAGTTTAATGATTGAGCAGTGCACTCTCAGTTTCCGCTCAAATTCACCGTAAACCTGCATTTTTAGAGAGATGTGAGGAATTATTTCACAGAGGCAATCGGCGCCAATCTGCTCCCATAAGGCGTAGAATTGTCGGCGGTACCCCAAGATGCCACCACACCCCATTATTTCAGCCACAATGGAGTTTGAATCTTGGCAGCTCCTATGGCTGGGCGCAGTGTTCAGACATGGCACAGCAAGTGAAGCCTTCATCAGTGGCTGAAAGCTGATGGCTGATAGCTTGTGTTTGGCCTAAGTTCAATTTGAACAGAAATGTGTCTGTGGGCCTGAGGCAGAATTTGTTGATAGGATAACTTGTAACTGGATACCCGGCACTTTTTTTTTTAAATCAGTTGGTTATTCTTCAGTGAGATTATTATTTCTTTAATTATCCAAGAAAGAAGACTCTTTTCATATTTGACTGAATTTTGAGGTAAATTATGTTGCCTCTGCGTGTAATAATTTTTCTGTTTTTGATCTGGGTTGACTACTCTTGGCTGCTAACGGAATTAAATGTTTGGGGTCTACTTTTGCAATAGTTACAGATCACAGTGTGATCTTCCCAGAGTGCACACCTGCGGCACACTCAGATAAGGGGGTGGGATCAGAAAGAATACATTATCATACATTACAGATCGTCATGTTAGAGGCTGTGGCAGTCACAGCCAATCACATTCACTAATTTCATCCCCTATACACAGAGGTACAGTTCGAGAATCTTGTGGAGAGTTTTCCTCAGAGACCCTTAGATAATCTCAAATATAAATACACCAACTCAACTATACTAACACGAGGAAATCACAAGGGCAGTGCATGATTTTATTACAGTAGTTAAAAACATGGTCTAGTCATTTGCTGTTGTACTTTTTTTTATTTCTGACATTTGCTGTGAAAGGTTAATCCAGGTAGATTAGTTTATTTCTTCTTTTTGTTTATGTAAGTGTAAAATCTGACCCAAAGAATTTCTATTACATGCTGTTCTGCACACCCACATCTCGTACCTGTACTGTTATTAAAAAATACGGAGCTCCAGGTGACACTTTGGCTGACGAAAGGTCTGGATGAACCAATTATACCTCTCTGGTGAGGGGGGAAAATCGCTCTGGTTTGTTTGTATTTTCTTAATCCAAACGCAATCATCTTCGGTGGCACAAAGCCCAGAATGCAGCGATGGTGCAAATTATGTTTAAAAACGCAAACAGTATAGGAGACTTGGAACAAGCAGATAGTGAAGTCTGAATGTCTCTGGAAATACGTGGCCAATGGCAAGCATATACCAACAGTTTCTATCCAGTAAGTCTCTTACAACAAAGACACTGGAGAGGACTGTTGGGGTTGGACAGATATGTACACATTTACATGGGACTGTGTGAACTGTAACCATGCCTGCTGAATTGCAGCAAAAACTGTAAAAGAATTCACCAAAAGTTGAGTGTGATACGCACAGGAACACAGATGTGTCTGTGGTTATTTTGCAACAGTTGTCTCGCAAACTTCAACTAGCGGACCCGCTGCATGTAATTGTGTCTTGACAGAGTGCAACATAACTCCAGTCAGAGGCTGCAGATGAGACAGACCCCTGAACAGACCTCTGAACGGGCGGGCAGTGGACCGTGTGAGACGGACTCATTCTTGGCACTGAGATTGCAGTGCACTGACAGATTGGCATTGCCACACCTTCTTCCACGCCTCTCCACCCACTGGAGCACACTGCGAGTTGGGTCGAGTAACAATGAGAAGAAATTATCATCTGGCAACTTCAATGCAGAAACAGACTGAATCATCTGGCAAGTTGCCCTTCATTGCTAATATCAGAAATGATGAGGGCCTCAAAAAATGGCTGAAAAAACTACTCATTAATGATGCCTTTAAGAGTTTGAGCTTGTGACAGGCCACAGAAATGTGGGATTTCTGCTAACTGTTGAAAGTCTCAAAGATGAGGACTATCTTGTCTTTGGATTAATGCAATATACGTATGTATCTCAGGAAAACTTCCCCCATAAACAATTTTGTGTCTTCAAATGTCTTCTTCCACAAACAGGTCTCCCATGCATGTCTCTGATTATGTGGACAAAAAGATGAACAAGGCATTTACTCCATGCACTCATCCTGACACGTTCCTAGGCCAGATGGGAGGTATAATCCCTCCAGCATGTTCTGGCTCTACCCAGGGTTCTCTCAGTTGGACGTGCCTGGCATTCCTCCGCAGGGAGGCATCCAGGGGCCATCTTAATCAGACGACTGAACCACCTCAACTACTGTAGCTCCTTTCAGTGCAAAGTGGCAGCAGCATTGGTGAGCTTTGATATTGTGCATGGAAACTCATTTCAGTTACTGATCCGAATGAATATTAATGTCAATCAGATCAGAGCTGGTGATCATATTGAGGTTGAAGCATCAATCGACTGGTAATTAGGTTCCTTTATCTTCAAGCTCAACGGTAAGAAACAAGAAATAAACAACAATGGGACATAAGTGATGATGAAAGGCTGGGAGTATTCACCTTTGACTGATCACTCTGACTCTGCTGCAGCATGAGTAGCCTCTCAGTAGATTCAGATGGACTCTCAGTAATGTCCAGCTGCTTTGGGTTGACTTTGTGACAGCTCGAGTCAATAGAAAACAAAAGTGTCTGAGCTGCCAATGTGAACACAGCGAAACTTGCCAAAGTTGTGTGATAATTACCCAATGAGAGGGGACCAAAACGTATGGTGATAATCATGCCAGTATGTTCACGATGAAGACTTTTAAAGCTGGAGTAGGAATTTTCAATGAAAAGGAATGGGCAATAGTAAATAGTGATGAATCACAGAAGATGGGCAGATGGTCTGTTACGGTTGTAGTGTTTCTTTCTGTTCTCCCTCATGTCTCTCTCTGGGTATTGCTGTTCCCTGGTGGTTGGTCACACCAGTGTTCACTCATCGGGGCCTGGAGTTTGAAGACTTGGAGAGCAGCTGGCAGCTGACCATCCAGGAGCATTTAGTCTGCATGTTGCAAGCCTACTTAAATAATCTTTTGAAGCTGTGGCACACTGGCATTGGTAATCTAACACCCTTGTGGAGAGAGGGTGATTAACTGAATTAGTCCTTTAATTTAATGTTCATTTGTGGCTGATATATACAGTTGTGAGGACATGCGGGCCCTTCCTTTGTGGCTGTGTTTTCCCTGTTTCAGGAGGCTGGTGGGTGGCGCTGAGAAGCTGTCAGGAATGCAGCACACCTGAGCAGGCTTGGCTCAGGAGGTTATAAAGCCGCCCTGCCAGATCATCTTACTCTCTTCCCTTCGACTGACCAACTGACATTGTTTAGTTTGTATCTTATGTCTTATACTCGTACACACAGACATGGCACACGCATGATCTACTGACAGCCACACTTCATTGCTTTGTAAACTTGATTTTTTGTTGAACTTTTGCTATTTATAAACGTATGCATGGCATCCCTTTGTTGCTTATGTTTGAATATTGCTACTTTTCTCTTATACTTCTGTTTTTCTTGCTCCTTTTTCCCTTGAGTGAATTTTTATTGTTACTCTGCTCATCCTTTTTTTTTCTTGTCCGGAGGATGTAGCACAGTCAGGTCAGGCTTTCAGTAATGATTCTGGATTCTAATGAAATCGATAGACCTTGCCTTGCCCTCTGATGGCCTACTGTTATGCGATTTAATGAAAAAATGAATGAAAAAGGACTATGGTATTGTTCTCCTTTTCAATTCATCAGGCACCTTATATATAAAGGTTGACCAACCATTTAAAACATCTGCTAATGTCTGTTGTGGTTTAGATGTCTGACATCAGTATAACTTCAGAAAACCCATGGAAAGTAAAGTGGAAAATTACATGGAAACACTGACTTGAGAATGAGCTTAACTGAGTTTCTTTTAGTTTAATACAAATTCAGATGGCGCAATACAGATTTCATAAATCTGAGAATGACTTTATAATCAAGTTTATTTGCAGGTTTAGTCATCCCTTGAAATATTCTCATTTTGTTGTGACACAGTTACCTTTTCTTGCAGGCCTATTGCAGCAGTTCTGTACCTTTCTGTACTGCATATCTTGTCAAATTGTGAATGTTTTCTCCATTTTCTTGTGCTTTCTTGTCTTCATGATCCTCAAACTCCCAGTCTGTCCACTGAACTTGGACCCCAGAATACAGTGATAGTGTTGAGTAATATTATGATGCATTATATGTAATGATGTATCACTACCTGATTTTTTAATTGGCATTTTCTGAGTTCACGTAGCACCTTTGTAATTAGTATTTTTGCTTAATTTTTATCCTAATGTTAATTAGAGACGTTACTCTATTTCCTCAGAGGAGTTCAACTCTGCAATTACATAACAGTTCTGTACTTTGCATATAAAGATGATGATGACTAATATATTTATGACTCAAATTGGTTGAGATACAAGCTGGAGCAGCCCATAATTGAACTTATAAGATGTCTTCTCATTTGGTTTTACCCCATTTATATAATTGGGCGCCTTCATAAAAGCTGAAGTGTGTAACTCTCTGAATGCAGCTTTTAGTAGCAACAGAGTAGATTAATTTGATCTGGGTTTGACTTGTATCAAATTGAAACAAATGGTATTTTTAATCTCAGCACGTCAATGTGCTTTACCCACAGGGTATACTTAAACAATATGACATTTGGTAGACATCACCTGGTTGTTGTACAATTCATAGTGTCTGTTGTAATTGTACTGTTTAATTCAGCAGGTGAAACATGCGACGTATGGACTGTGTCATGAATATTCTCCGGCTGTTTTCAGCTGCTACATGCAGCGCCTGCCACGTCTTTATCTGACTCTCTAACGACAGATATGTATGGGTGGCATACATTCCACTTTCCTGCAGCTGCACAATACTTAACCGGGAGAAAATTGAGTTCTCCTTTCATTAATTCTTCAATTAAATTGCAATAACTTACAGTGTGTCAGTTACATCCACTGCACCGGCTTTCATTCAAGACATTCTGACTTTTAATTAAAAAAAACTGCCGGCAACTATTACCTGATAGGGTAAGATGATAGTGTGTGCGCAAGTGCATGTGAAATACAGATTCTGACTCTGTATGTATGTATGTGTGCGTATATCTGTATGTATGCGCAATCATTTGCCCCCTTGCCATTACAATTATGGCTGGCTAATGGAAACAGCATTTAATAATATACACGAGTAACGTTATAGATTCCATTTTGTGCCCTTTTTTAATAGTATGCATAAGGAAGGAAGTGAGGGAGAGGCAGTATCAGTTGAGAAAAAAGTATCTACAGCAAAAACTATGATTGTGAGGTTGTTAAATTGTATTGCTTTTCATCCATCTTTCTCTTGACAAAAAAAAACATATCAACAAAAGTTTCAAGTCAGCTCATTACATCGTCCAAAATGGAAATATTCCACAGTTTACAGAGTAAAAGCTTCCTGTTTTGCCTCTAAAGCCCCTGCTGAACTGTGGCTGTTGTCTGATTTTCAGCCAAAACCCAAAACAACATTACAGCAAGAATAACAACAGCAACAACAGCAAAGTCTCGCAGCCATTTATATAAAATTCCCGGGATATGAATAATATTTGAAATTTTGCTTGTGTCAGTCAGCAGCATGGCCGTGTTGTTTTGCTGACACAGGTCCTCATTAGAACCAGTTGCTGATTAAAAACAAGCCCATCTCGTCATTCTCTCCCATCCAGCCCCCCCTTCCCGTCTTCTCTTCCTCACTCTGTCCTTCCTTGTGCTGTTGGTTCAACATCAAAGGGACCAATTTGCATAGAGCGAGAAGGGAGTACTGAGAGCCAACCTTGTTTAGCTAGTCAGTGTTCTGGTGGTGCTTAATGGCTGCTGACAGATGAAAGGAAAACTGTTCCACTACCCAAACCTCATAAGTACACCCTCTTCTTTTTCGAACTGGCATCATAAAAGATAATTCTCTTAGTAGAAGTGAACACCCTCACAACTATCTACAAGTATGCACATAATAATTAGGGGTTGAATGAGAACAATAACACAAACACTTCAGTCTCCTTGCTGTGTAATTTACTTGTATGTGATTACTGGTTTCATTATCTTGCTTTCGCTATTATGTGCAATTTACCACTTAGATCAAGAGCCTGATGACCGAACAGAGATTGTTTTGATGATGATAAGTGAGTCTTGGCTAAGATTGTGCCCGCAATGTCAAATTACTCACAGTGACTGGGTTAATTCCGAGCGTGTGTGTGTATGCGTTTGTGTCTACATGTCAGTCTGAGCATGTGTTTACAAGGTTGTGTGCATGCTTGCTATGCATCGCTGCTTTACATTACCTGTAATGAGATTATAGCTTCTATTTTCATGTCAGCGCAAAGACTGGCAGAGGGAGCGCCGCACAAGTTGCTGTTTTCTTGACCTTGAAATGCTCTTCCCCCATTCAGAAGGTATTTTTATTCCCAGTGAAGCACACACATGGCACAAAGATGAGAAGAGGCAAACAGATGGGTGTTTCATTCAAATGAGCAACCAAGATTGTTTTTTTTTTAATTTTTACAATAAATATATGTCTATAAATATGTATGTTTGTTTATGTTGGTTTCTACAAAAATATGACATAACGGGTGTGACGCGCTGAGTATTGTACAGTTAGGCTGGAATGGGAAATACTGCCACATGTATCCTCTGTGACAGTGACCTTAGTTGCTTGCCGTACTGAGGAATTTATGAAAAGCCAAGGGACAGAGAACATGCACACACACACACACATACATTGTAGGTGATCAGCCCTTCGAGTGGATCAGCAGATATCTAGAGCGCAATCTCCTCTGGAAATCTATCAGAAAATATCAAATGACAAATATGCTGCTCTGTCTGACAAGACATTTTAAAAGTTTATATGTTAGATCATTTCACTTGTTTCAAACTAATAAAATAACTTTCATCCATTCATTATCGTTAACTGTTTCAAGAGGGCAGAGAGAGTCGAAGGAGAGTCAGCCACGGTCAAGTTGCATAGAGAGGGAATGGAGCAAATGAGTGTCTGCATTAAGAAGGCCTGGTGAATCAGAGAAATCGTGTCACAAAAGTTACTTAGCACATCCACACCCCCTTACAACAATGAAGCAGATTCTTTGCAGGGTCTTGGGTCTCAGGGGGTCCACAGTTGACATATGTACAGTGGCTCAAACAAAACACTGATTAAAACACGGTAAATTGAAATCTGTTGCAAAAACTTGGCCAGGGTGTCTGAGCGGTTGGGTAGATGTGATCTCACCATCAAGATCATAAACGTCTGACAGTATGATGAAAAATATGCAGACGTTAACCTTGACACATTGTGTGTACTACTGGAATTGTATTTCTCCAGGCTGCACAAAGGCAAATGTGAGGCCTGTGTGGATGCAGGGTTGTGCATCTTCAGATAAGTATAATTTTAATTAAGACTAGGGTTGGTAATCCTGAAGAGCTAGCAGGAGAGCTAACAAGATTTGAAAGTGGCACGTCCTCTAAGTTACACCCCGTCACCCGTCCAAAGCTATACCCCCCACGAAGTTGGTATTGCAACTTCCGATAATTTTTTTTCAGCGTCACAAACCCCGCGAAATGACTTGTTTCACCATCAGAATTTTATTTGTTTGATCCAATAACATTTGGAAAGTCTAGGAGAGCCTGAAGTGCCCCCATTTAAGTTAGCGGAGCGCGAAACCGGACGTTAGCGGCCGGCTTCTTCTTCGTTGGATTTTGACGGAAGTCAACTGCGCTTGCTCCATGGCTTGCTCTCGAGGGGACAGAGGGGGGCGTAGGCGGAACCATAACAGAACTAGACATGAAGGCATCTGATTTTGAGAGGTTTTTTGAGAGTGCACTGCGCAGCTTACATTGGTCAGAGTTTTATTGGTCCTACAGCTGCCACAAAGGTCTGATTTTTTTCGTTCCTCTTTCTGAATACATAATGTATTGACTACTGTTAGGATAGATGGACCATTTCACCCAATATGACAAAAAGTGTTTCTGAACAGAATTACCTACCCTAGTTTTAAGTTGAAATTAATATTTTGTTAAGTACCATAAAAGCTTATCTTTGACTGCTGTTGAACAAAAAGCTTAGTATAACCCTGTTACTCAGACAATGCAGAAGTCAGCTTGTTTGCTGTTTTTCTGCAGTGTTCAGACTGAAGGTGTTTGGAGGTGATTAACTACTAAAGGGAGAAATGCAGCTGTAACTCAGTAACCCCGTAAGTTGCCTCATTTATATTGTATGCCTGGCTAACGTTGGCCTTAGGAATCACCTCTTTCTTCAATGTGTGCAGACACTATCACAAATGTTGAGCTAGCTGTTGGTCTAAATACATTCAGTGTATAAGCTATGTGTCAAAGTATAATGTCTCATTTTATGACATGTGGGTATGCAAGCTTTGGAGTTGTTAAGATTCACATTATCTGTCTCAAAACAAAACTTACATTTACATTTAAAAAGCATTTGATTGCTTTAATTGTTTCTCGTGTTCATACTGCCCACAAAGAAATCTCATCTTAAAGTGATTTCAAGTGACGGGGAACAAAGTTGTGAACAGTTTTCTTTCTGAATAAAATTGTATTTTTATGCACAGCTGAAGCAACAGTATAATGTGTCTGAAAACTGCGTATCTTTTCCAATGTTTTCGGATAGCAATTCCCTCTAGTGCTTGTGATTTCAGGTAATTCTGACTGAATTTTCACTGTTCAAATGTGGATATGAGAGATGAGAGGTGCACCAGAATCGATGAATGAATGCATAAGAAACTATCCAGTGAGCCATCCATTTTCTTCTGTTTTTCCATTTGTACACAAATACATTTCTTGTTACTGACCATATTAAATACATCCCTCACATTGATGCAGAGAGTAAAGCAGAATTGTGCTTTTGTGCTATTGAGGTACGAAACCTGATGTGGGCTAATAAACTCTCATGCCGCAACTAACTGTATCAAACTGGATCACATCATATTGAACTGAATCCTTTTGTAATTAAGTCATATCGTTATCAAATCATTTTTGAATGGCATCATTTCCTAAACAGGAGTGAATCGTATCGCATTGTATCGACAGGGGGCTTCTTTGTATCATTAATGTATCGTATCGGTGGCAGCATATTGAGATGCTTATCTAGTTCTGTATATACTGAGCATTGTCAGTAAATGAAATGCATGGCTATGAAAGACATTCTGTACTCAAGTGTATGGGTGACCTTAAAGCCCGTGAATGTATATATAAGCACTATAAGTGACACTGTCTCTCTTTATCTATACTGGCCTGATGCTGATACCCAACCTTGATTTAGAGCCTGCCTACAAACGAATGAGCAGGTTGAGCAGTCTTACTTCCTTTAGTGTGTCTTTATTTCAGTGGTTTCTGAGTGTACCAAACCACTTTCCTGTGTTTACAGTGTGACCTCCATCAATATCCAACTCACCCTATTAGTGGGCACGTAATCGGCGCAGGGCTGGGAGGGTGGGGGGTTGTCACGTTTTCAGTGAATCATATTGCCTCACAGTGTTAGTGTCGGGCCACAGTGACCACCAGTGAAAGCACAAAGACCAGTATCACACCAGACACGCATGATTCAGGACTTTAAAGGCAGCGCTATATCATTATTGGGCACAGACAGTTAACTTGAATTCTATCATTTCTGTCCTGAGAGATTACAGCCAGCGATATCTGTGACCTCCCGCAGGACTCCTCACGGGAACCGCCCTTTAATAGATAAGGCAAGCTGAGGGTGAAACGGTGATGGGATTGGTGTTAAAGGCTTGGTGTGTGTGTGTGTGTGCGTGTGCACACGTGTGTATGTGTGTATGTGCACGCCTCAACAGATTCCTGCGTCCCTCTGCTTGCAGCTGATTTTCATTCTATAAATCCTGTTATTTGATGGATTCATTTAATATATTCTAAGAGTGGAGAAAAGCAATGAATGTAAAATGCAGTCCTTCTATCTTTCTGCGATAACAAAAGCTGCTATTGATTTTCCTTTATATTTCTATAACCCACTTCTAGATTATCTGGCTAAAATTGACAATAAACAGCCCCAACTAGGCACAACAGGTGTACTCTGCACACTGAAAGTGTTTGCTTTACACTGGCTAGTCGTCATTGGTTAGATATGAAAAGTTTGCTTTTGTCTATTTCTGTCTGAAACTAAAAAAACAATCATTTTAAAAATATGACAAATTTCAAATGGTAGATCTGCCCCTGTTACCAATGTAAACTGCACAGTGATCCATGACAGTGGAAAGCTTTACACCTTTTTTTTTTATTCAATGTCTCTTTCTCGATAGAAGCAAAGATTTCCTCTGAACCAACACAGCTGTAGCCAATCTCATAATAATTAAAGGTTGCAGTGGACCAGAGTTCCAAGGTGCTGTCTTAATTCAGACTCTGTAGGGGACCAGGAGTTGGAGCATCTCCGGGGAGCTAGGATTTCCAGGGGCACCTGAGACACACAGAACAATCTGCAGACTTCAGCAAAAGACAGAGCACTAATGATATTCTACGCTTCAGTGATGTGCGGACCTGTGATATTTGAGGTCCTATTGAAACCGTCACTTCATTTCATATGGTAATGTATTCATTAAATAATCAATTCAGGAATTTTGCTCTTGGTGAAGGATAAAACCTAGCCTAAAAAGCTGTGGGGAAAAAAAGCTTTACCACCATGACCATCACTACTGTTTTCACTATGGTGAGGGTCAGATCATAACCACAAGGAAACATTGTTATTTGGCCCACAAATGGGTCTATCTCAGAATTCCCCTTAATCCCTTGACAAATTAAGTGTGAACTAGATCGCTTTGATTTAAGTTTGCTCGGTTGATTTCAATTTTCTTTGTTTGTAATGCTTCAATTTTCCATTTTACTATGACTGTGATCCAAATTGTCTTCAAGAAGAGATGACCTTCCTTGTTGTGATATTTCTTTTTAAAACATTTGCTTTTATCATCTGCAGTAATATGATATTAGCTGGATGTAACTGTTTTGTTCCAACTGTGAGTCAACTCCTGGGTGCAGGCTGGTTCTCCAGCAAGCGGGGTTATACTTGATCTTTAACCCGCTGATGCCATCAAAGCCAATGAGTAAGTGATCAGGCGTGATAATTGCAGCAAGCAGATTTGCAGGGAAGATGGTTTTGTGAGATGAATGTTTGTGAAAAGGAGAAGCTTTGCTTTGCTTCAGCTTTCTAATGTCGCCTTCCTCATCAACAAAACACCAGCATCAGAAACTTGCAGTTAAAGGTTTGAGGAGGAGCATGTTTGACATGGCATAGCCTTCCTTTAACGTGCATCTATAAATATAGAAAGACCATAACATTCAGGTTTTGGAATAATGCAAAGTCCACTATTGTAGTCTGTGGGGTCATGGGTAAATTCATGGGCACTTACATATGTACACAGCAGAGCTCTATATTTCTCCATTCCCGCTGTGTTTACATGATGTTAAACCAGATTGATTTCTATCAAGAGACTTAAACCCTGCAGTCATTGAAACCACACATTTGTTTTTACTTTCAGGTACAATTTCATTGTGCTAATTTGTTATATTTTATTTATCAGACATATCTGACATTAGGACACTGGTGGTCATATACAAACTACATAACTCTACTGTACCCAAATGTTCTGGCTCTACTTGTGGCTAAAAGGTACTAAACCAGTGATTTAATGAATTTAAACACAACCATGTCCATCTTGGATGTCACTTGGTAATAAATGATATCCCCAAAAGGAATGTCTGGCAGATTGCAGGTGATTGGCTTAATTATAACAGATAAAATCCAACACAAATTACTTTTCTAATTATTACTGATGAGATTGCAGGTCTTCAGCTAATGTTTGACAGAGCAGTTAAATGTTCATTTGAGGGCAGTAGTCTACTGTCCTTGACACTGCAGAGGTAAATTAAATATAGAGCTGTCTTGGTGTAATCAGTAATTTTTCAGCAGCTGTGTGACAGACAAATGATCAGGATATTTAATTGAAAAGGGAACTGGACAGTTAAGAAGATTCAATGTGTGCCAAAGCATACAACAGGGTCTGCAACATCACTTCCATGCATTAAGGCACAACAACTACAAGTCTTATCTTCTTCCACTGGGGCTGACCCAGAGTATGATGAGGTTTAAGTGTCAAATTTTAGCTCCAAATAAAAATGACTCAAATAATCAATACCAAAGGTTTTTCTGTTCATTAATTATGGAGCTGAAGCTGGGAGGTGGTTCTCTCAGATTATCTTATCTTAGCATAAAGATTGGCTGCAAGGAGAAGCAGTCTGGACCCAAAATTTAAAAATATGCCTGTTAAACCCCTTAAAGCTCATTAAGTATCACACTGTGTCTTGTTTGATTAATCTGCAAACAAACAAAAATGCAAAACTTCCTGGAGTTTGCATTTCTGACAAACAGTAGATGGATAGATAAATAATAGATGGAATTTCTCAACTCAGCTAGCTGTTTTTCCCAATAAGAGCCTTTATGCTGAATAAATCTGCTCCACACTTACCACACAAACATGAGTGGAATCATTTTTCTCTATAAATTAAGTGCATTTCCCAAAAGTTTAATGTGATTCATTTAAAGGAGAAGGACAGTTTTTTTTTTTTTTTTCAACCTGGGCTTTATTTCTTGCATATAAGGTTTGGTGTAACTTGGAGTCCTTTGGAAGCTATGAGATTCATTTGCAATCTACATATATCCATTTAATGGGAGTGATAAGGGCAAGTACGATACGTGAAACATAACTCAATTTCATCAATACTTTCATATGAATTGCCAGTACTGTTCCCCTGTGAGTTCAGCGTTGCCTTGTGGTTGTCATCCGGGCGCATCCAGGGCTTAGGGCATGCTGCATTCGATTGTACTCAGAACTTGGAAAGATCCGACTCCTCTCCCTCAAGTAGCTGATAAACTTCCCCAGCAGTGCTTTTTGATCCTTCTGTATAGAAACTCAGTTGACTTGAGGTCAGATGATGGATTTGCCCAGTCAGTACATTCCACTGTTTGGCCCTAAAAAAAAAAAACGCTTGTAGGAAAAAGTCAGCGATGAAACCGAAATAAGTGCATCATTTTCGATCCATCGTGCTGGATTTGACCCATCTTTTCACCTGTTTTCCTCCCTTGCATAAAAATGGTTTATAATTGCTAATCTGCTTGGCCCTTGGAGGGTGTTATAGGAAATGCCTTCTACTCTGCCTGGTGTTGCTCACAATTGAACCTCTCAATGGCAACTCACTGGGGATGAACTAGACGAGCACTGTATTTCTCCCTAGATGGCAGAGAAATCTAATCTGGAAAACAATGGTGTAATACGTCTCTGAAGTCATTGTACATTCTCTGCTGTACATACAGTATGCAAATTTTCACCCCCTTATAACCACGAATGAAAATGCTGTGCGAAACCAGTTGTGGCCTCCTGAGCTGCTGGTAAGATATTTCATTTTGTGCATACTTTAAGGAGAGTTGGTCACAGCCAGATTGTCTTTGTGGGCAGCTATAGTTCAGTTCATTTGGACTTGGCTTGGGGACCAGAGCTCTTTCACTTTCCACTTTCTACTAATGCATGTATGTAGGTCCTTTTTGTGCGTGTGTGTGTATTTCAGGCCTGTGTGAGAACAGATTCAAAGATTCAAAGACTTTTATTGTCAAATTCTCTATATGTACAGGACACACAGAAAAATCGAAATATCGCTTCTCTTCTCTCTTCAATACCAACAGGTATAAATAAAACTAGGACTGCGCGCAGTCATGAACGGGCCCTCGCGTCCCCGCACAATTCGAATTTCAATAGGTCTCTCGTGAGTCGTTGACTCTCGGCTCGGGCCCTAATAAAGACAATATAGAAGATTTTTTTTTAAAAAAGAACATTTACAAGTGGCAAGACCTAAAAAAAAAAACCTAGGAAACTTGACGATAACTTAGACAAATAGACATGCAGAAGTTCCTCTGTAACACACAGACTTGAGTCACTCCACAAATGAAGATTGACAGTTGGGCATTATCTGTTGTGTTGTTGCTCTCATCCAGGGAGTATGTGATAAAATCTTTTCTCCTCATCATCAGCTGTTCTTGTAAATTGGTGGCCAGCTTAGACTACATTTACACGTGGCCAGCTATTTTCATAAACAGACATTTCACCCTCTACGTTTACAAAAATAACTGCGTGTACACCAGTCCGTTTTCAGAAAAGTTTTCGTTTACACTAACCCGTGTATATGGCCAGAGATCTTCTATATCTGTGGCGTCAAGAGCATGCCAAACCTGTAGGTGGCAGTGTACAGTCTTGGGAGTAACGCGTTACAAAAGTAACGCAATTACAGCAATGGATTACTATTTGCTGTAAGGTGGTAATATAACGCATTACAGATACAATTTCGGTAATATTTTACTCGCTACAATCTCAGTAACGCGCGTTACAACGCATTCTCATAAAGGTAAGGTAAGATTAAGATTTATTGTGAAAACTTCAGATTGCGGCCGCGGGGACTGTCCGTGTCTGACAGGTGATAATCAGCGCAGCAGGAGCAGAGTAGGAGAAGGTTTCTCACGTTTACAAAAAGAACAGATAAAAGAAAAGGAAAGCATCTACCAGGCAGGTCGACCGCTCACACAGTGAGCTAGTTAATGCCGTGGTAAAAGTTCTTCCATCTCCGCTTTTCCTCGCGTCTGGGTCACTCCAGCTGCTGCAGCAGTGTGTCT
>JBCAUF010000134.1:7979170-7989426 GCA_038406115.1 Haemulon aurolineatum
TACACACATTGCGTTTGATGCCCATGAATCTGATTTAATATATTAAGGTATGGCAAAGCAACATGGCCCAAAGTTTGAGGTTATTCAGAAAGATTTCTTTTTCATTTCTTATAGGAAAGTTTTTGCAGTTATGGGGGATATTCACTGCCATGGTTACATGAATCATTACCAAAAGACAGCATGTGTTGGCAACGCTGCAGGAGGAACACTTTGCAGGAAAAAAAGGGAAGAAAAATAAGTATGACCAGGAACTGTGCTTTGTACATTCAGCACACACATAATTATTAGCAGTTAGGTATTTGATGACCTAGGAATGAGACTCAATAATCAGCTATAACCTGTAAATTGCTCCTTGAATAAAGTAAGATAAATTGTTCTTGACCCTGCAAATTCCCCATGACTATCCAGTCTAAGGTTTCCTTTTCACTGGTAAGTTTTAAGTATTTTCTGCATTCATTACCAAATTGACAACAGAGAAATGACAAGAAATGAGAGGAGAGAGACATGGGTAATAACTGCATCAAATGTCCTCATCATGAGTGAAACCAGGGACATTGTGATTTAAGGAACAGATAGACATTAACAACTGGCAGCCAGAAATGGTTATTAATGAAGATTTACCACAGACAGAACACTGGCCCTGAATGTCTGACAGTATCAGACTTACTAAACAGGAAACCAGTGTTGATCATTGGACAAAATTAGCAACAGACCAGTGTCTTCACATATTATAAGAGTGCTGTTCAATGTGTGTTTGCAGGAGAGAAAAAAAGATGTCTGCTTATGCTCGTCTTCACTTAAACACAACACACCTCTACGTGACCAGACAAAAACAGGCCTCCAGAAATGCTCCCTGCAGGTTTAAAATGACCCCCACATGTCAGAGTTAACTCAGAATAGATATACCTTTGGAATTTCTATAAGCAAAAAGCCTTCAAAACAAATTCCCATGCTGTGTAAACGTGGCCACAGCTCCGTCTAAACACAGTGAATGCAAAGTAACACTCAGTTATTCAAAGTGTTATATAAACTTGCCCTGGATGAGTACAGCATTGCTAGTGTATTCATTTGTAGTGGTGTGCAAGAACTGGTATCATTAAAAATTAATCTATGGAAATGTGGGTAATTTTTCCTGTTTTCTGTCAAATTGGCATATTTGTGTATTTTATTTTGCATTAAGTATCCATTCCACATTATAGGTAATTACATACTCACCCTTGTTTAAAGTGACATTTGACATGGAGTGTGCTGTTTGTAATAATTTCATGGTTATTTTCTGCCCTTTTGAAATTATACCTTGCGGGTCACCTCTGGTCTTTGGATTAAGGCAGTTCCAGAGCGGGCACTAATTTTTTCAACTTCCACAAAACATTTCCACAACATCACAGGCTCATTCTCCCGACCTCACCTACCATAGTGGTCATCAGACACCTTTTGAGCACATTGCCTTCAACAGCATCCTTGACAGAGGTGTAACTATGTCCTGAGCCTCCCCCATGATACGGAAAGCTCATTCAGAGGTGAGAGTTGAAATAAATTCACCAGACATTTCCAGCAAGCCTGTTGTTATAGATTTGGTTTTATCAGGCTCCCTCATCATCTGATTTAATATGCCACTAGATTTGTCTTCATGTGGGTGTTGAGACTTTAAAATGTGTCATTGATACTAGTAATCAGGTCTTAACTAACCAGTCGTTGCTATTGCAGAAAAGAGCTGCAGTAGAGAACTCTTGCATGCTAATCCGTGGGTCACAAGTACAGCTTGTTATGATTTGTGAAATGTGTCCAAATTAGCTATAGGAAACTAATTAAGCTTTCCATCAAATAAATTAAAAGCCGTAGCCTTTAAAATCGAATATAAATGAAATAGGTTATAACTATTTGAACATTGTAGCTGAACCAGGCTGTTCTTCACACCCGTGTAACACATGCTGGCGAGAGGCTGCCAGCATGTTTACATTTGTTTTTGATCTGCAAAGGCACAGCAACAGACTGAGTGACGCACAGCGCACGCCCAAATCTGGACATAAACACACAGGATCTGTTCCGAGAGCAGAAGACTCAGAGATATAATTCCAGTGGGAACAACTACAGAACTTCAAACCCTCAGCATCCTCAAAAACATTGGGCAAACATTTCCAAACTGTGAGATTGCGCTCAGAATTACTCTCACTATGGCATTGAGAGAGTGCAGCTTTTTAAAGTTGAAAGGAATTCACTAATTGTGTACGTCAGTGTTTCAGGACAGTGCGTGTGGATTTGCTGCTCTATGCATTGAATGGGATGTTGCCTCCGAGTTGGATTACATAGATCTAACTGTTGAGTTTGCAAGGAAACAGGCTCTGTAAAGGTATGCGGTCACACAAGTCCTACCTGTTGCTGTCTTACTTGCTCATCTGTTGCTCACCTGGTGAAAACCTGAGACTTGAATATTTTTTGCTTTCATGTCTCAAGTCAAGTTTTCATGTTTTTGGGAGTAAAGTCTAACTTTGTTCAAGTTTTAAATCAAGAGTTCTCTGGGACACTGGAGCAGCTTATGAGCAAACCCCTACACGTCTGTGATCTCTCATGAATAGTGGAGATATCCCCAATCACCGAGTTTAGTCCCAAGCATTTTAATACTGCTTAACCTTCCTGCTAGAGCTGCCCAGCTGGGCTCCTCTCCCCTGAGAATATTGTGACTCACCTGCTTCACGGTGCTAGCTCTGCCTTCACCCTTTGCCCCAAAAGACAGGACCTGACATTTACCTTTCACTTTGCAAGTGATAAGCCCACAAGGATTCATTTTCAGCTGCTTCACATTTCAACACCGTGTGACACCTCACATTTTGCTTTCAAACTTATACATTAACAGTTTTCATGATTCATTCTCAGGCATAGATATGTCACATAAGGATGTGGACATTGCATTGGTCTCAATGGATCTTAGTCCATTTTAGCCTTCGAGGTGTCAGGCTATCCCTTTATTCTAGCTATTCTAGTGTTTCTGTATCAAGAAGAGTACTGAAGTCAAGATGGTATCATTAATACTTCACAATCACTTGCTCATTCACAGCTGTGTGGATATTGGCAGACTACTAACATCATATTAATGCAAATGTACAGCACAATCATTCCTAAGTGACCACAGAGATGGTTTAGAAACCAAGATGGTTCACTCGAGAGTAATTTTCTGTGTCATGTGGGTTTTGCCTCTGCCATGCCCCTTTCGTAGACAAGCGGCAGGTCTGAGTCTACTCATTTGAATATGAGAAGTGACCATAAGCCCAGATAATGACTGACTCTTTCGCCCCATAGTCACCAAAGTAAATATTTTTTGCAAGCCAAACATCTTCTGAATGTCAATGTCGATGTCAATGTCAGCTTTATTTATATAGCACATTTAAAACAGCGCATGGCTTACCAAAGTGCTTCACAGTAAACAGGCTGAACTAAAAAACAATAAGAAACAATAAAAGCAATAAAACAATAAAACAGTAAAACATATTAAAAACATAAAACAGTCATAAAAAGAGAAAAAAAGAAAAAAAAAAAACACTGAACACTGTCACTGTCTGACACTGTAATGGCATTTTTCAGATGGATATTCAGGAGAAAATTAACTTTGTTTGAGCTCTGTTCAAGCAACAGTCTCAGGAGATCTGGAGTTATGCTTGCAGCTACTTCCTTTTTGTATGCTGAACTTGGTATTTGGTTGATTTAACCATGGATTCAGTGTCCGCACATGTTTATTAATGGGGGAATGAGTTCAGCAGAATCCTCAATGCTCCACACATTCTTTGAGAGCTCCCTGAACGAGCGGAGCGTTTGCCCAAAACCTGACTGTGTGGCCAGTTACTTGATGTAAATGTATCTGACTGAAATGCTGTTTGTCATTGCCGGCCAAAACAAAACACACTGGCACAAAAACAACTATGTTAAGCTTCGTTGCTGACTGACAAGTGTTCACGCAGCCACAAGAGGCCCCTGTCAGGTACATGTAAACATAGGTTGTATTCAGCATTTGTTCAAATAAATTATGTCATCGTCCTTCAAAATAATCCCTCCTTTGTTATTATTTAGTCTTGATGACACATTGCATTAATAAGTTATATTTGCACTTTTGATTATCATGTTAGTTGGAGAGAGGACGTTCATTGTAAACTAGTCTCTTGTCTTTTCATCACTATTCATGCAGTTATTTCCATTTTGGTCCTGCTTCATCACATTAACTTGCAGATGCATCTAGAGTATAGAAATTAGCACACAGAAATGAGGCACATGTTTACGATTCTCAACAAGCTAAGCTGCATTTCTCATATGAAAGGTGTCGTGTAAATAAAGGGGTGACTGACATATGTTCCATCTAGAGTTCAACAAAAGAATGAATAGGAAATTCATCTTTACAGCAGATGAAGTGCTAATTTCATGGTGATTACACCACGGCTCATAAGAGGTGACATGCATATAAACATTCAGACGCACATTAGCTTTCCTATACTGTGAGTTGATCAGAGGTCAAAAGGGCTGGAGAAACGAGTTCAGCTGCACTGCACGCCGACAGAGAACAAAGAAATTATAACTATAGTCGAAATTTAAGAGGAAAGAAAAATAGAAGATTGCTTAATAGCTAACAGATGCATTCAGACACAGAAGATACACACACACACACACACACACACACACACACTGTAATATGCTGGATCACAGTGTTGATATTTTTCTCTTTGTGGCTTTGCTGTTTGAGATAATGAACTAGGCTCAGAGCTTGGATCTAAATCCTTAATACATCTTTATCTCTCCCCCCACCCCCCTCCCCCCAACACAAAAACTAAAATACTTCAACACTCAGCTACTCAAATAAGCCTCTGCTGCCTACCTTTACTCCCGTCCACTGGAAAACAAAGCAAATAATGTGAAGTGTGTCCGTGAGAAAAGGTTGTTTAATTGCACACATTTGGTAGCTGTTGTTTTTTGCCATTATTTGTACAGACACTGTAGTTTTAACGCACCGTAAAAAATATTGACCTCAGCAATGAGTAGTTTACTTGCCGGGACTGATAACTGATAACAAGAGGATATAACAAGTAAGGGATAATGTAGAGTTTGGAGGTTGTTAGGGAGAAATAAACCCCGACAGGATGTACAGCATGGAACATACATACATTTCATACATCATCAAGGGGTTTATTTCTCCCTAACAAACGACTAACTCTACGTCCCTAGCAACGGTCATTATACTTGACGAAGTGCAGCATTCAATAGAGTCATGTAATAACAGGAGCCAAAATCTACCCTTCACAAAGTTTTGCTTTGGTGTTACTATTCAGCAGGTTCAACAAGTTAAAATTTTGACTAATTTTGTCTGTTTAAGACCATCATGTACGCAATTTAAGACATATTTCATGTCTATACTGGCAGAAAAAAATCCAGCTAATTCTAACCCGGTGTCGAATGGTTGTTTGAGTTAATGTTGTTAGTGCTGAGTGGATCGAGATGTGGCTGGATTTGATGTGCATACAGAACAATATGGGGTGATGGCAGGCCTTTTCTGGTGGCCTTTGACGTGGCTTTTCTGACTTCCCTCTCATGGCTTTATACCCAAATTTCTTAATTTGACAGATTTCTAGCACACAGGGCAGCAAGCAGAGAAGAAGAGAGGCAATTTTAACTGCTAATTATTACGCACTGGACCTTAAAGGACAAGGATATTATCGCTTCATAAAGTTGATTTTAGCAAACAGTTTCCTGTCATACAGTCAGATAACTTAGGGAGCATGCAATGGGTTTGTTGGAGCTTTTTCAATGAACAGCTGCCTGCTGCATCTGGAAACAAGGTTCATGAGAACAGTGTGATTGAACCAAAACAGTATAACCAAACAAATCATTTCAGAGTCGGGTGATAATTCTCTACGGGGATGTCACCTCCAGTCAACCATTTCATATTTCACATCTGACCAATTGTTAATATAAAACTATTGATTAGAGAAGCTTTATTGTTAATGGTATAACTTCTTGAAAATAATTGAAGTATCGTGCTTTAGAATAAATGGATTGCACATCTCATTAACTCGTCATTGGTATAATTAATTACTGCACTGCACTGGAATCACTACAAATGAAAATCAGTTAAGTTCAATCAGGAAGACTGTCTTTACATTCATTCGTTCTCTCTTCTGCTCTTTCAATTAAACCAACCAGATTCTGCCACAAACTCAGTAAGCAAATCACATCATTGCTTCTAAACTTTAAACTTGTTCTCCTCCCTGCCATATCAGCTGTCATTTCAATGCAAAATTGCTGTGACCCTCCTTCACCCTATTCACCTCCAGTACACCATATCAAGGTCAACTCATCGGGTTCATCATCCCCCTAAAACCTATGATGAGTTGGTAATAGATGATGAGTAATGAGAATGGATAGATCAACAAAATATCAGACTTTGGCATAGTAGACCATAGTTTGTATGTCTATATCCTATGACATTCAATATTTGTAATTATTTATTATTTAACTATGATACAGAATCCCGATATGTAGCTTTTATCCAAAGTTGTTATTTTCCAAAACATGATCAAAAAATGATCTCTCCTCAACTAAAGGTGTTAATGTTGTGGACCTGCTGATGCAGAGATCAGCTTACATGTGTTGTTCTGAAGGGCAATTACAAATGAACCATTTTCCTTTAACTGGAAGGACTGGTTTGTTCAGACATAATTTTACTGTCCCATTGTAATGAGAAAGGGTTTAAGTTTTAATTGGGTTAAAAAGACAGAAAAATATGTTGAGAAATTACTGTTCTGTCCTTTGTCACTTTGAATAAAATTCAGAACAATTCCACTGAGGAGCCAACCGGTGTAACACCTCAAGGTCGGAGGCGGTGAAAGACAGAAGAGCAGTGCGGCACTGTAGGGATAATAGCTATCAGCCCTTCCTCGACCTCCAGCAAGGTGGGTTTGAGATGATCGACAGATGACACATGACCTGCCTAAGAAGGATGCATCAGCTTTCTCATTAGGATGAACACCGTAATACGCACAGGAATGGTCACCTTAAGAGCAAATGTAAAATGGCTGGCAGAGGCTGCTGAGCAGACTGCGCCCCTCGCATGCACACCCCCAACCAGCATGTAGGTGAAGGAAAGGCAAACAAGTGAACCATGAAAGGTCGAAGAAGTGAACAATGACCTATTTTCATGTATGATCTGCATGCCTCATGACAATGTGAGGCTAACTGATTTATCATCATTGATAAATAATTTTTGATTTTGATTAGTGTACTGTATCTGTGTCTGTATCCACATTGTGAGTAAAACAGCCCCTCTGCCAGCAGGTCCCTCATCTCCCATGTGCTCAGCATTTCTCCTCCATCGAAGTCATCTGGCACATGCATCTCCGCTGCTCTTTGTCCTGTGACGTCAATGTCACATCCATGACCCATAGCAATACTGTATAGGCCACAGCATGCTGGGGAGAATGCACCAACCCTCTGACGCCTATAGTGCACCGTTCCACCTGACCTCTTCCAAATAGCTGAAATGCACTCTGAATGTCCTGTCTTTGACTGGCCTGAGCCTACTAAACACACTCAAACAAAGGTTCACCACATCACCAAGAGATCCCACAACCATCGATTTAGGTGCCTGAAACAATCAATGCAATGACCAGGATGTGATCCCTCACTGGTTTCCCACCCATAAAGACAACCAACAGGTTTTGTTGAAAGGACGACAAAGGCAGAGATGGAATTGAACCAATAAGTTGAACCTTTCGAAAAGGAATGCCACAGAAAAACCGGAAGGACAGTAAGACAGAAATGTAATTTTTACATTGCTTTTTTCAAATACGAATACAAATTACGTTATTTCATTGCTAGCTGAATGAAAGTGGAAGCCATGTGCCAAGGTGCCCCTTATATTTTGGTAATTCTCTGTGGGTAAAAGCTAAGCTTGTTATGATTGGCTGGGCAAATAAATGCAAATTTTGAGTGCAATGCTGTACATAGGAGAGCGGCCAACCATAGAGAGTCGGTTTATATGGTGTAGACTGTGTGAAATTGGACTAAAAGCTGAGATCAAGACAGGGAAATCTGTCTTCCATGTCTGAAGTCCTTCTGAATTTTAGATTGCTGCTTTCTAATGTGGTCTCAATCAGTATGGACAACACAGAGTTGCAGTTTTATTTTCCATTTGTTTGAGAATTAGAATAGTAAAAAATATATTTTACACACAATTATAGAAGAGCCAATACACTCTACAGTAAGACATAACAAAGCATACTGACAAAATACACAATGTGACACAAAACAAACACATTAACACATTTAGATGCCTCTCATTTTGTACAACAACACTCTCAATGCTCTCAACCATTCGGGAGTGCAGTGTCACATTGTGTCATCCCACTTGATGCCTGTGTCACCTTGCATCCAGAGCACAGAGCTAATGCTGAGTTAGGTGTTTGTCTCCCACTGGGACTGCCTGTGTAAGAAACAGCATGGATTCAGGGAAGCACATGGCGCTTGGGGCAAAAACACACACTCAATACATGTGCTACACAGAAGAGCAGATCTTTTGTTTCATCACATGCCCTTCAAATTACCCACTGACAGGTACATTGTGTTTCCAGCTGAGGAGCGAGCTTAACTGGACGTCAGCGATCAGTGCTAAAGATTTGTTCCGGCGGTATGTTGGTCCTTAGTGGCCTACATTAGCGAGCGAGCAGAGGAATAAAGATGAGTGGATTTGGGGTTCTGTTTGGGATCAGATTAGGCGCTAAAGCCCACTGCGACTGACAGTATAATAAGCCCCAAGATTTTGAATATTATAATCACTGCATTTTTTTTTTATTTGCCATTAGTGCAAACACATTTTGTTAGGCTTTTCCTGAATGTTTTACTATAGGCTGTATATAATTTTGCTTCTACTTATATTCGTGAATTTGTATTTTCCTTTTCTTCTCATATATTCCATCACCTCCTAAGCTTCCTATTTCCCCCCTCCATCTTTTTCCCCCCCTCTGTCAGTCTTATCACTGTGCCCTTGGCTTTCATTTCTCTGGAGCTTTGATGGGTGCTGTGATGGCAACATGATTGACAGGCTGAGCTGATTTCCACACTCTAATCATGACATCACCACTCAGTCGATTTCATTTCGCATCACGTCACATCACATCACATCAAAGCAAGCTGATTGGAAGGTGAAAAGGACCAAAAGACATTTTCCGCCATATCTTACTGAGGGAATAATGTACATTGTCAGTATCGTTTACAGCAGAACTGATCTGCTTACACTTTTATGTGTTGGCAGAAATTTGAACAAAGAGTGACATAAATCTTATCCACGCACACACACGCTTTGAATTAGGTGTATTTTCTTTAAGTGTTATGTAAGTTAAATAGAGCTGAAATACATTTTTAGATTTTATTTATTTATTTTACCTTGATGACAGTTTCCATTGATTTTACTGACTATGTAAACGCGCACAGACATAACACATGCCTGAGACAGATAATCTGGCAAATGTCAACGTTTTGTTTTGTTCTTTTGCATTAGCGCATACTCTGACACCTGATATTTCAGAGTCAGCTACAGAAAACAAAGGGGGAAAAAAAGATTGACTGAATTTTTTGTCTGTTTTTGGTGTTCTGCTCCACCCTTTCTGTTTCTGTTTCTCAAATCTTTGACGTCATTATGAACTTGAATGCAAGGACAGATGTCAAAATGGGCCTTGCGTAAAACTTCGTTTGCATATAACCTTAATGCAAGTTTGACAAGAAAATTAAGGCTGTGCAATGTTTGCTGAGATGGATTGCCAATGACAAGTAAGTTTCTAGTGTCTGCAACTTGACAGCGCATTGAAATGACTGTTATCAGTTGGCTGCCATGAAGGTAGGAGTTACTGAAAAGTCCAGGAGGCGATTCTGGAGAAAGATACCAACTCTTTAGGCTTGTGGGCCACCACATCAAAGTGTCAGTACTGTATTTGACGACCTGTGAATGAGACTCAACAAGAATAGCCGTTACCTAACCAAAGTTCCCTGCTCCAGATCTCACAAGAGACCAAAAAATCAGATGATAAACTGAAATTAGTTTAGTTACAATCAAAGCTTTCATTTAAAAAAAAGAAAAAAAAACAGCACATCTGATTCCTGGATTTTAACGATTCACTAAATCAAATTTAAAAAACGTACAGTCAGGTCCATATATATTGGGACATCGACACAATTCTCTTTTTTTTGTCTCTGTACACCACCACAATAGATTTGAAATGAAACAA
>JBCAUF010000134.1:8028236-8047283 GCA_038406115.1 Haemulon aurolineatum
GAGAGAGAGAGAGAGAGAGCAAGAGAGAGAGCAAGAGAGAGAGAGACTAAAATATATATTCCACCTAATGTATTGGAGGGTATAATAAGACAGCAGCAACCCACATTGCTTGCACTCAATTAGTGTTACAGTGTCACAAATGAGGTTATTAAAATTGGTTTACTTAATTTATAAAGTTGCGGTTGTATTTTCAACCAGGTTTTGTAGAAATTTTTTATTGGCCTAATAAAGGTTTGTCTTCATTTAACTGGAACCTGATATATCTTACTATATAACTACATAACATTTCATACAAAATAAATACTTATATAATGCATGATACATTTATATAATCACTGTAAACATGAAAACAAAACAGACATCATATATTTACTGTACTACAGGTACTGCAGAGTCAAACAAAAGTGCTTGATAAAAGACAAAGATAATATGCACCCCTGTTTTTACTGTGATTGTTCAGAGGTCAGATAGCACCATATGACTGCCTGTGGACAGCTCGGAGGATAGAAGCTGTTTTATATTTATATTTGGTATTTTCCTCACTCAGTTTTTTTTTTCCTTGTCTTTTTTTTTTTTTACTCTCAGTCACAGCGTGTCCGTTCCTGTCCTGTCCGGTGTTCCTCTGAGTTCCGGTTCAAACAGAGTCCACCTTGACCTGGTTATTGTTGGTCATGAGTGGTGACGGTTTACTCTTGAGCCTCTCCCCTGCATCGTTGGAGCTGTCCTGGAAGAAGATGCGTGCCGTGCACACTGACACTACGATGCGCTTGTACTCACGCCGGAAGTTCTGGTTCAGCACACCATACACAATGGCATTAAGGCAGCTGTTGAAGTAGGCCATGAAGTAGCTGGCCACAAATAACCACTCAGGAATGAGGGGAACCACTACCTCTGGTTTGATCGCTACTGCCAGTCCAATGAAGTTGAGGGGTGCCCAGCAAACAGCAAAGAGCACAAACACCACAAACATGGTGACAAAGTTTCTAACGTCATGTGGCGTTAGCTTGGGACGATTGTCCGGCTTTACTCGTCTCCTCACCTGTATGACCAGTATCCAAATGCGCAAGTAGCAATAGGTGACAATCATGATGGGTAAGATAAAGTGAAAGAAAACCACTGCGATAGTGTATGCCGAGCTGGCTGACTGTTCAAAGGTACAGGAGTAAACACGTGGGTCATACTGAAGTGAACCCACAAACAGGTTGGGCACGATGGCCACCACAGTCAGTGCCCATATTAGCATCACATAGCACACAGAGTTTTTGTCACTGTACAGTTTATCATACTTCAGGCTGTGACAGATATAACAGTATCTGTTGATGGCAATGCCGGTGATGTTGAAGATAGAGCCGATGACACTGACGCCCATGAGGAAGCCACTGATCTGGCAGTGAACGTAACCCAGATTCCAGCCATTGTGGAAGATGGAAGTAAGGACCAGAGGGTATGGGTAGATGGCCACCACAAGGTCTGCCACTGCCAGGCTCACCACAAAGATGTTCCCTGCAGACAAAACAAACACCCACAGAAGAGACAAGGGAGCATGCATGAGTCATTGAAAACAGAGGCACGAGCAAATCGGTCATCCAAAAGAACAAGATAAATAGAGTGTAAATGATTGTCATTCTCTCTGCACAAATTATTCATTTAGATACATTTTAAGAGTTGTTTGAAAAAGTAGCGTACCTTTGCTTTGCTTGTTTTAGCACATTTAAATTGCTCCATACGGCATCAAATGGCTGCCACAAAGGCAGAGAAAAACAGAAGTACAGAACTAATATCAACTAACAAAAGACCACCTGCACTAAGAATGTCTGTATTGTCACCCAGGTGGCTGCTATCTTTGTCCTTTCCTTAAGAAAGAAACTCTGAATTTGAGCAATGATGTGGAGTGATAACTGCATTATCACATAATAACATAACTCAACTTAACTGTCAGTGAAAATGTTCCATGTGATGATCGAAATCAAAGTTCAAGGTACTTCATTTTCATACAGCACTGACATTTAAAAGAAAAGCAGAAGCTGCCTGGCAGGAAGGACAATCCTTTAGAAAATCGAAAAAGCTATGGTGTAATTTTGAAAATGGCTGCTAGTGATTTAAGTGTACATGATTTGTAAATATGCAAAAACGTGCAAAAACACCACCACAATCCTTTAGAGACATCCATTTGTTTTGTGTTGCTACTTTGTTACATAAGCCACAGGGAAAGTGCCTCAAGGCTAGATGTTGAGAGGGGAGGAAATCATCTGCAAATTTTTTATTGTTTGTGCACGTGTACGCTTGTGTGAATGCTTAAAAACATTTGCCAGGTTATCTGGCGCGCACGAACTTAAACTTGCATTCAGTTGTCAACTTTTGATGTTGGCGAATAATGAAAGGGAGGGTGTCCCTGTAACAAAATTAATGTATACTTTAATTGCCAGCAAAGACTCCCAGAGTCCTGCACGGATCCAATTTTGGAAACACGCGTCCGCCCCTCTACCCAATCCGTTTCCTGTGATTACATAAACAGTACTGACACCGTCACTCATCTTAAAATGCTATATATCCACTATTGCGTATTCGCCGCTCACAAACTTTGACTAAATAGACCAGACGCCTAAACGGTCGCTGCAGGCTTGCGCGAGCTGGCTACGGAGGTACGCGCCATGGTACATCTGCACGACACAATTGGTTAGGATGTTGTCAGACTTATAAAAACAGTTATTTGCCCGCATTGCTTCAGTTCCGTCCGTACCCAT
This sequence comes from Haemulon aurolineatum, assembly GCA_038406115.1. NCBI lineage: Eukaryota > Metazoa > Chordata > Actinopteri > Lutjaniformes > Haemulidae > Haemulon > Haemulon aurolineatum. Next base: position 8,030,981 of record JBCAUF010000134.1, read on the forward strand.
TAATTTATAAAAGTATATTTTTTACATGTCAGACATATTTTTTGCAGATGACCCATTGCAGGACTCTGAAGACTCCACATTCTCGGCAAACATGATTTACAATCAAGGACAAACGCATGTATTCTTTGTCCCAAAACTGATGGCAAAAGTAGACGTAGCTGACACGCAGAGACAATCCTCAACCACTTAAGTGAAATATATGATGTGCACTTGAGAAAAACACGAGAGCAAGCATCTTTATTAAGCTCTGTAGAAATGGCCTCACTTGTGTGTGCTTTGTGTCTCATGTTTCCCTTAATTATGTAGACTTCTGTATTATTGAATGGCCTGTCATGTGGATATTGGAGGATCCTAACATCTAGCCACACGGCATTTTCACAGCTGTCACTTACATATTAGTGCTATGTGTTACACGTGTAGTAGTAAGCGCCACATTACGAGGCCTAATGACAAGTCCAGAACCAGTTTTGCCTATGTGACAACACCCTGTCACAGATGATAAGGTGCATTACTGCATGTCAGATGGGAACCAAGCGCATTGTATATCTCTACAATCACTGCAGTGCAAGAGGCAATTTCATTTCTGCGCTGACGTTTGGTCTGACAGTATCAGACACACTCCCTCGACCTGCAGGCAGACCTGTCAGTCTCACCTGAGCATTAGAAGCACACTACTGATCAGCCCGGTGGCCTGTTATCTCCCGCACAACATACCAACCATGCTACTGCCAGGGATCATGTTTGGCTATTAATTAAATTTTGTCCTTTTATATCTGTCATTCAGCTGCCCTCTATAGGGTATTAAGTGCACCTGCTGTTGTCACAAGATCCCATGGCTGCTAGAGAACTTCACTGTATGTATGTGTGTGTGTATGTAATTATACATGTCTATCTTTGTGAGGACCTCCAAAGAGGGGACACCTTCTGGAGAGAAAGAGGATTTTTCCATGGGATATCTTTAAGAGTTAAAATTAAAATGAGGCTGAGGTAATGATTGGTGTAAGTGTTGGATTTAAAAATTGCAGTTGTAATGGTTGAAGCAACATTGATTGATGATTCGGTCCACCTGGAGGCAGCAAAAAAACATTATTAAAAGGTTGTTGTGGCTAACATTTGCAACCAGTCGCCTATTTAAACATCCTTACATTAATGACATTGTGGGGACAATAGTCACACAATGACAATCTGGGGACAAACTGCTGATACCCATAATAATCCATTTAATTTTATGGTTAAGCATTGGTTATTGATAAAGTGGAGGGTTGCTCAGGATGTAGTGATTATAGTTCAGGACAGACTAGGTCTCCAAGGAATTTCTATAAGTCAATGCAAGGTCCTCATAAGTGATGAAAAGTATGCGTGTGTGTGTGTGTGCACGCGCAGTGATTATGGCTGGCTGCAGTTAGTCAAGCTCCACGCACAGTGCAAAATGAGAACATGTTTTCCACGTTCTAAGAAGGTGTTGAGACAACGTGCAAACATTCATCTTTAAGGGGCTCCATTTCCCTCCCTTGGCTATTCTTTACTGTAACAACCCTGTTACAGGATTTTAAACTCAAGTCACTCAGTATTAACAGCCTTGACCTTGACAAGGTCATGTCGTGAAAGGCCCACAGGCAGCTGGCTCTTTTGGCTGTTGGACTCTCTCACTCACTGTCTCTGTCACTGTGACTAGTCCTGTGATTGACGCATCACTCTGAGTTTTCATTTGGCTTGAGGAGAGATATGGCCTGGTGTTGTGTCCCTTTTCCATTTCTGCAATCCCACACTTTTAACCAATTTCTGTTAGGATTTAGGTACAAGTGAAGCCCATCTGCGCATGCTTTGCCACTGAACCTCACACTGGCAAGCTGAAAAGATATACAGTGCTTTTAGACATTATCCAGTCAGCTCAACTTTTTTTCCACAATTTATGGTGTTGCAGCATAATCTTAAAATGATCATTTTTGGGGGGTCATACCAACACCGGATACACTGACAATGATAGACAGGCAGCCAATCCAAATTAGTTTTAACCATCCAGGTCAATACTTTGATGTATTTTGGCAGTAATGACACCTCTGAGTCTGCATCAGCCTGGAACATCTGAATTAGGATTTTGTCCCATTTTTCAGAGCACAGTTAGTCCGGTTCAGTCAAGCTGAAAGTGAAGCGTCTGTGAGCAGCTATACTGAGGTCTTTCCACAGATTTTCCAAAGGGATTTAAGACCTGGCTTTTACTGGGTCATACCGGGACCGCCACTTTCTTGTCCTGAAGCCACTGCAGTGATATGGAAGGGCTGTGATTTGCTATGTAGCTCACCATAAGTGCAGTCAAAGGAGATAATTTTATACTTAAATCTTTTGCTTCTACTTGTTCACTGACCACTTTAAATCAATTAAGCTGCTCCTCTTGGATCTTCTCCATTCACAAATGTTGCCTTTTTAAATCAAATCAGGTAAAATTCAAGAGGCAACTCCCTATTAGTCCACATCCAATCAGGTAAGATTAGTACTTTCCACTCATCAGATCCATGCAAGAACCACTCACTAAAACAGTGTTTTTATTAACCTCAATCAGCTGTTCCTGCACATCCATCTCACAATGCTGACCTCCCCCAACAGACACCAACATAAACACTGGCCAAGCCTTAAGGCCGACCAATTACATGGTTATCCGCTATGATTGGGCATAAGTCCAGAGTTAAGTCTAAGCCAAGAAATGATCTATGTTTGATCAGTGAAACTTACACATCCATACACATAGTCTCTCCTGCTGTACATAGATCCCTCCATGGGAAAACTGTCACCATAACAAGAGGCTTAACAGTTGGCGGCATTTAGTCTTCTTCCAGCCTCACAAGTCCCCTGCCCTTCTGCGCTGAAAAGAGCACCCACAGTGTGTGATTGCCACCTTCACGCTTTATAGCAGGGATGTTGTCAGACTGGTGGTGAGCTGTCTGCCTCCTCCAGATTGCTTTGGATTACAGCTGAAGAGTTACATTTTTCATTGTATCAGAGCAATGTTTTGCTCTCAGTCATGCTGTTTTTCCAGCAGTGACACGTTTCAGTGCTGTGACATATCGCCCAGCAAGTGCCACTCTTCCTGTTGTCATTCAAAATGGGCAATCTCAGCAAACTCTGTAGTTCTGTCAGTTTGTCAGTCTGCCTTCAATTCTTTGTCACTAACCAAAGCTTTCACTGATCAGTCTTTTGGTCTGGTAAAACTGCTTGCTATGTATACAGAATATATGCCTTGCAATGACTCGTTTTACACAAATCCTATTTTGTTGTTACATCTGTTTCCCTGAAATGTCACTATATAAGTTATTTGGTGTCTTACCCCAGATTTTGAACACCTCCCAAAACTGTCTATGAATTCTCTCAATTCCTACGTAAAATAATCTGATCCTGTACCTGTATATGAAAGGATAATTCTGGGCAATTTCAACCTGGGGCTATAGAAGAAGAAGAAGTTTTGAAGATTTTCTTTTTAATTCCTCCTGTTTGCTTGAATTAAAGAAACTCTTGGTGTATGTTTGAGTAGCCAACTGACGCTGTCTGTGGAAAAAAATTGCAGTTTTGAGGGATGTAAACAGCATCAACAGTGGTAATATGATTGACTCCCATTAATCGTTGCCAGGGAAATGCGGGGACAGACACAACAACTGCAAAACAGGAGCAATTAAATTGTCCAAAAGAAATAAAATAAAATCACATGGTCAAGACATTGTCTCCACATACTGTGTATGTCTGGTGTCTTTTCCCCCACGAAAGTTGGGTAAAAATGTATTTCCTCCAAAAAATAGATTGAAATAAAAGAAATTCATTTTGAAACTTTAACCTTACCATCAGCCTTACTAGGTGTTTGAGTGCCTTTTTGTTTTATTCCTGACTAAATATCAGACAGGCCCCCGGCAGTCTCTACAGACAATTATCTACCAACTGTTGCAGGCTATACAATGATAAATGTTAGGTATGACTGTAATGCCTCTATCTTAAAATGGAAGAAAGCAGGTCAGAACAAGAGAGAAAAGAACAGAATTTGAACAGAGGAGAAAATCTGGGTGATCTGTTTTACTTAAAATCTTGAGTAGTTGGTATAGAGAATAACATTTGTGAAGATTAGCAGCAAGTGGAACAAGTCTGAATACATCAGTGCAGACATACTTTGGCCTTATGTACCCAAAGCTCTAATGAGCTATTGTGGGCATTCATTCCCCAGAATCAAAAGTCAAGTCCCACTGCATACCTTGTCAGGGGAAGTTACTGAAGTCAGAGTGTGAATGTGCAGAAAAAGCATGTGAAGGCCTTCAGTACACCGCCCTTGGCAGAGCACACTGCAGAATGTTCATTGTAATGCATGTTAATGTGTGAAAAACCACCCCAGGAACATGAATATATTTCAATATGTCAAGTAATAATGTAAATTCTGATAATAATGCCACTACATTATATTATATCTTCTCTTATCTTATCTTATATCACACATCTGGCTCCATGTTCATGGCACCGCAAAGACTCCTAAAACCTGTGCTATATGGTATTTTCCTGTCCTTGAAATGTACTTTTCCTGTCACGTCCAGTGCTGGGCGCAAGACTCCAAGATGGAGGATGCAGCATAGAGAGATGGCACAAGGCAAGGTGTTCATATTTTGCACAAATTATTTCTTAAGTGCTGTTCCAGATTATATTTTTTTTAGTGCATGGAACTGGTGACTTACTCCAACAGTAAGCACAAACTCAATACTCAAATCTTAACCGGATCAAATCTCTACAGTCATCAAATTATCAAAGGGCAACATAGTCAGCAGTTTTTACATGACAGTCTTTATACAGATCACCGTGTTGCTAAACCAAAATGTTGAAGGGTAAATCAATCTTTAAATGCATGAGAGGCTTATTTGTGATGGTATATATCCATACACACGCGTCTTGCCACGGTGAACCTCAAAGAGCTCAATTATTTTCCTACTTGGACATTTATCTCCATTTGCTGAACATTCCTACACCACCATAATTGACACAGCAGTTTAAATGACATGACACAAAGAACGTGATTGCGTGAGAGAGATGATGAATCACCACACCCATTCAACACATAGTCCAGACTGAACGTTTTGTGCAGATCGCCATACCTTTCAGCACAAACAGCAGATGCATTTGGATACACGTTCATTGACCATGCCACCCTGACCTGGTACTTTGTTTTGTGCTTTGCCGTTGCATCGTTAAAACAGAGCACCTTTTCTTTCCGTTGTAGAAATCTTCTCGTGAATTTTCTCTCATCAGTGCTGAGCCGCTGACTGCATGATTCAATGATTAGTAACTGTGCCAAAAATTCGAAAGTCCTGAATAAAGATGAGTCCTTGATGAATGAGAAAATATAATGCGTCTTCCATGCGTGTCTGTGACTGTGTGTTGGTGTTGGGGGCATTTAGTGAGGTCTTGTGGAATTCACTCAAAATATCTCCCAGCTACCACTATGACGGAAGAAAAAAAAAAAAAAATCGGATTATTGTGGCACTCCGTCCGGCAGAACTAGGGTGACAGCTCCCGGGCGTGCACACGGAAATGTGACAAAATGCACACAAAACAACTGTGATGTTGGAACTTTACTTGAACTGCATTAATAATAATCCAAAGAGAAACAGAAAGAGGTAGAGAAGGTAGAGGGGGGAAAAGAATAAAACAGAGAGAGAGAGAGAGAGAGAGAGAGAGAGAGAGAGAGAGAGAGAGAGAGAAACAGAAACAGAAACAGAAAGAGAGAGAGAGAGAGAGAGAGAGAGGCAGCCCTGTGAAGAAGCAGAGTGATTATGTCCCTGGGTCACTATTGGATTTGCGGATATTGTGTTTATGAATGAAGCCAGTGACAAGCGTGGATGATGAGACTCTCGGCAGGTTTAATCTCCTCACTTCTCTTACAGAAGCTATTTCAAGGATGAGTACAAAAACACACCAAATGTACAGTGCATTAATAATAAAACATGGATGCTGGAAGACAGAATCTGTCAATAGCCTTCTAGGTTACGTGACAGAGAATTTGTTTCCAGCTGCTGAGAGAATGGTGAAAAATGAAGCACTTTTGACGTGTATTTAGCTGGAAGTGGTTTAGTCCTACCCTAGTGTGGCAAAGGAAAGAAGGGATTTACAAACTGACCTCGAGTGCCCTCTCTGCTAGGGAAATACCGACCAAAAAAACACAGCAGAGTGGAGAGCAGCATTATGCGCTGCCAACCTGATTCTAGTTTGCACCACGGCCGCTTTCATAAAACAGCCTGGCGCAAGTAGCCCCGAAGGCTATTTAAATGTCAGAATCAAGTTTTAATCATAACAGTTAACACAAACACACAAACAGGGGCAGTTGTTTAAAATGCTTGAATGACCATGACAACACAGAATACACATATACATATTATCTATATTTTATTTCATTTGCATTTTTCATGCTTCATTCAAGGTTGTTTCCTGACTCATGACATGCAAGTATGTTCATCACTATGGGCCTCTGTGTGATTCCCTTATCAGATGGACAAAGTTTTCCCATTGGGTAGGAGATTCCTCCGAGATAAGCTCAATTTAGCACACAATGTCCTTTGTCCAGCACACATTTCCAAATAGTGGTGCATTTCCCTTCTCCAATAAGAAAGGAATTTTGCTAACGGCTACACTTTTCAGATCTCAAGTAAGTATTTTGTCTTTGCTTTATTTAAGGAAAGATTAATGAGCTCCTCTTCTTCTTGGCAGTGCTATGATGTCCTGTGGGTGTTAGCACTGGGACGCAAGTTGAGGAAGGTTTTTAACAACATCTCAGATCCAGCGAGGTTTCCCGTCTAACTGGCCGGCTTCGTCAAAAACCTTAAAAACCTACACAAGCAGTCTCAATCTCAGATTGCTGGGCCTCTTTCTTACAACCACCACTGCAATTTTGAGGATCATGTGTTGTGAAAATACCTGTCCGCCACATTTACTTTCTCTGGTTAGGGAGCAGAGATGACAAAACACCACGGGTGGTGTCACACTGGATGTCAGCCAGGCCCCCACAGCTGGTGGCCTGACACAGCCTGACAGGTCCAGTCACGTCTTCCAGATAAAGCCCCCTAGACAAGTTGTCCAATGTCATGTTGTCAATCTGATTACACAGTCTTCATGTGTCATGAACTAGTGGCAAAACAGGATGTAAAAAATTAACCTGTTTGTCAGACCAGGCATGAAAATGAACTATATTTGCAACTCTGACATCTGTGTTCAAACACTAGTATCGCTGTCTTTATTCACAGATATAGAAGGATTAATCTTTCCGCGACTCCGGTCTTGATGAACATCAGGTCAATGTGTGGGGGATACTGTACTTTGAAATCCCCCGAGGAGCTGTGGGTTGGGTGAACCATGTGGCCACAGCTCTTGTAGCTGCTGGTGCTGCTAAGCTTTACAGTACTCCAGCTGCTCCCCAGTGAGCCGCACTGTGTGGTTCAGCGGCAGCATCTGTTATAGAGAAAAACTAAATACCATTTGGATGAGTCCCACGCGATGTAGCATATTGTACCGCCTTCTTTTCACCATCCAAGATTACGAATAGAGGGCATCATGAATGACTACGGCTGCGGGAACCCCCATCTGAAGCAAAGTGCCGTTTGAATAAAGGTATTTCTGCTGAGTTCAAGTCCCATCAGACTGTCATTTATGTAGCAGGTGCATGTTATTTTGCTGACACGTGTACCCAGGGTGACTTTAACCCCTTTCATGCCGAGAACACGTGAATGACGTGGAACTCGTGCTTCCCCCATTTGTACGAGACTGCTGTTCCAGATTAATCCGCGCTCGTCCCTCTTCAGACAGACTGTGATGTATTAGTACCTTAAAGCTGGAGAACTACTGCTTCTGCTTTTGTACATGCGTTTCAAGTTCGTAATCTACACAGATCAAGTATATTGCACTCTGTTGCACTCCTCTCCCATGCACTAAAATGACAGTCAACACTGACAGGTTACGTGTCTGAAACGATTAGACAATTAATCCATTAGCCATTAAATGTGATAAACTGTCCAGCTTCTCAAATGACATTATTTTGGGGTTTATCTGGCGTTCGGAACTTGTGATAAGCCATTTTCACTATTTCCTGTCATTCTCTGCAATTAATTGAGAATATAATCGGTAATTAAAATCATCTGTAGTTGCAGCCCCAGCTATTATTGAATCCTGGTTATGAGTATTGGTATATAAGCTGATTGAGAAAAGAAACCTTAATACGTTTAAAGCAAAAACAAACTATTTTCAGCTGCCATGCCATGACATTTGTGTCAATCCATTCAATAACTGTTGAGGTATTCCAGTCTGGATGAAACTGTTAGACTGGCAGACCAACATTGTCATCCCAAAAAACAACCAAGACGAAAAATTGCCAAAAAAGGTGAGGCTGTCTGCTTATTTAAGCCCCCAGCGATTGGCAACGCAGCACTTTACAATCCTTATTCCAGCCTGATAGTTTAGGATCAGACAATGTGGGCTGCATTTAAATGAATTTGAACAAACTACACGTTAGGTGTAATTTGTTAGATCTTAGTTTTTTTTTTATCAGTTACAGCCCTACTGGTGTTGGCTGATCACGAGGCATTATGACTGAAGCATCAAAAATACATATTCCTATCATGCTGCCTTAAATCCTGTTGAAGAATCTAATTTTAGACAGACTTCCTCCATTTACATGGCATTATTTCTGCATCGTGACCACTATTGACAGTATCTCTACTAGTGAACTCCAAAAGCATGATTGTTGCAAAAAGGACCTCTACACATACAAACACACAAACATGCACACAAAGTGTTAGAGCTGCCAAAACAAAGCAACTACTGTAGCAGTTCTGTTTGTATTTGTTTACTGTGTGAAAGTCCCTTCAAACATACAAAGAACGAAATGGAGGGACAACATGTTTGAACAAAATAGAGAAAAATTATCTGCAGAAAACAGATTTTTGATGCTGTTCTTTCTTACGCCACCAGTCCTATTCACAAAAAGGTACCTTTTAAACCCCCTACACCCCACCCCAGTGTTCAACAGGTGATTCCTGTCTGAGTAGTAGAGCAGCTGTCTGAAAGGCAGACCAGTGCAGAGCGTGGCAGGGGGCTGATGGGCTGACCCAGATAGGGGGAGACAGTCTTAAAGTTCAAACAGGACACACAGGATAAGGTCTGAGTATGTGTTATGGTGTTGCGGTGACACACACCCACTCACAAAACCACCAAACCATTGATTGTGCTTCACGTGCCTCCTTTAAAAGCCCAAATCGATTCCAGCACTGTGACAATTCAATCTACAGTTCATACAGTTCATACGGAAACACATCTAAAATTTGCTGCGCTGATTGTGCTTTCCATGGTAATTGTTTTTCTAATGCACGCTGCAATAGATTCAATCTTCAACTCAACTGAGAAGAGAAAAAAAAAGAAAACAAAAATACCAAATCATGTCTGAGTGTTTATTTCTGCTTCATTTCCTGAAGGAAAAGTGAAAATTGGTGATAATGACAATAAAAGTCATGTCAGTTATGTAAGGTAACGCACTGCAGACAGTGGGCTACTGTATACATGAACAGACGTACTGTCTGCAGATGGTCACATGGAGGGTTCTTGTAGCAGTTGTAGATGTGCTGAAACTCCAGCAGGTTATTGGGTGGTAAGGAGCCTCAAGGCTGCAGAATATAACATGGAGCCACTTTTGATATCTGATATGATAAACTGATACTCGCGGTTCAGTATATCTGATTATGGAATATGTGGCCATGTGATCTGACATAAGTCAAGACCCTGTTAACAGTACTGCATAAAGAGTGGAAACTTTAAGGGCAGGGAACAGCAATAAAAAGCCTAATTATTTACGGTCGATGAGAGCCAAGGATAACATTTGTTGGTCATAAAAAATTAAATTTAATAGCTTGTAATGAAACACAAAATTGGGAAAATGTTCAGACAGTTGTAAGCACAGCCATCTCTGGTATATGGATGATAAAACTGTCATCAGAGTGAAATTCAGCAAAGATGTTGCTTGTATTGGCAAAGGTGTAACCATGGTATAGGCACTGGGGGTTGGGGGGGGGGGGGGGGGTACGAGTGAAACCCCACTTATACCCGTAGTGCATTACTAAGCTGAATGTATTTAGTGTACACTTAGGGCCTGATTTACTAAGATCCCAGATAAGGGGCGCTAAATTGCATGCTAACAGATTGCACACGCTGTTGGTTTGCGTGTTGCGGGTGATCTACTAAAATTGCTTGTGCAAATGACAACAGGAGCAAACGTGGTGGAGACGGCCCCATTTAGTTCGTTTGCAGAATTTGAGGACGGGTTACAGTCCATTGCACAGGAGGTGAGACGCACGCACTCAGGTGGGACACTTGTGCCATCGTTGCGCACACCGGGCAGCTGGTCAGCACAGCTGGACTGACGACGGCCGTCAATGCCCTGGCAAGAGGGACTGAAGATAGAGCACAGACAGTCGGGAGGTCATTCAACCCCAGTTGTCTTTCATCTGGAGAGGGAAGGGAGAGTGCAGGAGGAGATGGACGTGCATTGCGCACTGGTAGAAACCAGCACAACCTGCGAAAACGGAACCGCTTTAGAACAATGATTGACCTTGACGATCATTGGAGTAGAACATTCTGCTTTTATTAGGATTTACTGCTGATACATGAGCTAAGGTTACAACTAATGTCATCTATATGTTTAGACTGACATGCTGAAGAGGTGGTATGAGGTACTTACACAGTTTATTACACACAGTAGATCACGGTCAGTGTGGCTCTTGTAAGTAGACCTCATAAAGTCAATGCCACGTTGACTGCTTTACTTTGTCATCAAACCAACTTTTCCATCTGGAGACTGAAGTTAAATCGCTCATCAAATCACTCCCTCCCCAGGACCTGACTTTCTTCATATGAAGAGCACCGTTACCTTGGAGAACAGGTCCACTGCTGCCAAAATCTGTTCGTCTGAGTGTGTTTTCAGCTCCCGTGCTCTGTGAGGTAACGTTACTGTTTTTGTCATGGGATGATAGTGCTGGGGAGAGAGTGATCTAACAAGCAACATAAACTTCAGTGTCCTCGGCGGTGGTCATATTCTTAATATAGCGTGCACTTAAACGACCAACAGGTTGTCTGCTACGATAGCCTGGGTGCAACCAAGTGTACAATTGGGAGGGAGTTACAACCTTGTGTTTTCCATAACAAATGGAAATAGACTGAAAAAAACCCAAGAAACAGGGTTAATGAAAGGACAACATAAAATATTTTTTTCAGTATTGGTGGGGACGTGACCCCCCCAAAGAATGTGTGGTTACGCCCATGTGTGTTAGCCTTAAAGCCTTGTCAGAAAGTGATACAGCATAATTCATCCTCGCGTCTGCATGAAAAAGGCTGCTGTGGAGACTTGGTGACTTATTGAGGGTACTCGCAGGGCTTGTGAACTGCTGTAGCTAACGGGGATGACCGCTTACATGCTAGCAAATGCCACTCACGCAAGTGTTTTAACGTAGCTGTGATCAACAATTAACATAAATGCATCCATTATCGTCATAGCAGGTCATCTGCTCGCTGGCAGGCCAACCGAGCAGGTATTTGATTTCGCACCGGCTCTCTATGCCAAATGTCCTTAATGACGCAACCGTGCCCATTTATTCAATCTGTAATGCACTGGCTTGGACATCCCCATTGGCTGGGCAGAAACCCGGGGCTCAGTGTCTTGCCCAAGGACACTTCGACATGTGGACAGGAGGAGGTGGGGAGTGAACTGCCAACCCGCTCCACCTCCTGGGCCGCGGCCGCCCCTTTTTTGCCGAAAGACTAAGTGTAAAAAAACCCAAGCGCCACAGTTAACGCTGGCACACGGCCACGTTCAAGCACTCGCATTTCGCAGAATCACACACACGCACACACACACACAAACAGACTTGCAGCAACCAATTACAGGGTGGCTTGGATTCCCATTTGCAATTACCAAGCAGCTTGATCCTGTCAGAAGATTGGATTGATCCCATTTATGTCATTTAGGTCCCTGGAAAGCAAGTATTTAATGAGGAGTTACTGCCACTCATTATGAAATGAGCGCACTCATCATGCTTCAAGGTTATTGAGGTTATTGTGCAATGAAAGCTAAGCTACTGTAAAAAAAAAAATCTTAATTCAAATACAGTACATGTCCGTTTCCCTGTTCGCAGAGATTTTAAACATATTTTCAGTAGCTGCTCAGTAAGCAATGATGTGCAGAGAGTGGGTCATGACCATTATTCTGTTATGGATTCCACTTTTAAGCAATCACTGAAAACAAAATGAGAGGAAACACTCTGGTTAATTTGAAATAAAATGAACATGAAACTATAAAGAGCCAGGGAGTCTCCCTGGGTTGCCTCTTGAAAAATGGTGGTCACGATTCCATTAATTACTGGCGAGAGACAGGAAGGGAACCTGCAATGACATCAAAGGCCAAATGTTTGTACAGCTTACACCCGTCACGACCTCCACACCCTTATTGTTCGCTGTGCCTCAACCTCACATTACTTCCTGAACTGACAAGTGGAACTTGGCTCCATAATGGAAAACAGTAATGCAGGGGAGCCACATAGTGGGCTTGGAATAATGAGCTGAAAGTGCTATCACCATACATTTTGTATATCAGAGTAATGGTATTCAGATGTCAGCATTTGTCATTTTTTCCCTGATGATTTACATAAAATGTGACGGTGCGAGACTCTGCGACAGTAAATACTGATGCCTGGAGCTCAAGTTATTTTCAATTAACTGTTAATATACATTGCAGGGGTCGCGGAGGCAGTCTTGTACAGTTCAGAGCGTATCACACCGCACAGCTGATGCCGAGCGTGCATCTGTGTTTGCTCTACTTTCTCGCAGCAGCTGCTGTACAATTTCAGGATGTTGTTTTGGGTGAAATATTTGCAGCATGGTATTAGGAATCATGAATGCGGGGTTTTCACCAGTACCTCACAGCCATCTGGCACCACAGGTTGGACGGCCACCATGCTTCTACATACAGTAGATGATGCGTTTGATGACCTTTCATTTGGGCTTTTTGGACTTTATAGCTGCACTAATCAATATTTGTTCAAGAAACCTGCAGTTTCCCCAGCTCTACATGCATCTTTCAGCAATTTGTTTTGGTTTTCAAGTTATAACCTTTCTATGTGATGACTCATTCTCACTGTTCTCCTCAACCCCGTTTCTGTGGGGTGTTTTCAGAAGAACAGCTCTGACAAACCCACTGTATACTACCTACCCAGCACCCAACCAGCGGACAAAACTGGCTGACTGGCCAAGCAGTAGTGTTACTTGTATCAGGGCTGGAGTTGATTCTCAAACATTCCTCGTGCTCACTGACATGTTTTGTTTCAAGGAGATTAAAGAGGTTACCGCGACAGTTGCCCTGCATAGTCTGTAGATACTTTTATTTTGCTCGCAGGGGAAATATTTAGTAAGTGTCCTGTTTTGAACAATTTCTCCTTCTTTTGGCGCTGCCTCTGTAACTCTGTGCATCTCCATTTCTTCTTTGAGATTTTCCCAACATACAAATGTTAAAAAAAAAAAAAAAGAGTACGCCAACATGCTTATTTTGATCTATCAGTGACATTTTCACAGTGCACTTTAAGTGACAATTAATATCCACGTTACACATCTCTGCGCTGGTTATTAGAATTATATGCAAGAGACAGGATTGCAGACAGTTTTGGGTGATGGATCTGTAATGAGTTTTGTGACTTTCCAAAGTCAACAATCCTTTGTATATTTTGATATATTGTTGCGGTTCCCATGGAAAATTGAGGTCAGACTGAGGCTTTAGCATCTGTTGAGCTTTATTATATATGATTAGTTTGTGCAGCAGTTATTTCCATCATCCTATCTGACCCCAATTGACCTGAAAAGAGCTCAATGTAATCTCCTTAGAGCATAGTTGGAATTCTTTCTGCATTTTTTGAATGTCATCTTTTTACTGTGTTTTCAGACTTGCATACCATAAATTTGAGGGCTTTGAGCAGATGAGCCGTATTTTATTGCTGTGGTTAACGGCTTATCTTGCCATTTTTTTTCCCCCGAGTGTCACTCTGAGCATAAGCTTTGGACACAGTCTCTAATTTCCTATTTACTGCATGTAACAGCTCTGCTTCAAAGTCACATACAGAACAGCCAGAATGTCATTCTCACTAATCCCCATATTAAAATCCCGCTATCTTTTTTCGCATCACCAGTATTTTCCACATTCATGTGTCTCTCAACGTCGCATCACATCCTGTGCAGTCATTCTCATCTTAATTACGATGACAAGATCAAAAGTTCACTTAAACACACAGTGCGTGTGTATGTGTGGCTGCGGTCACGTAACCATATGCACATGGAAACTGTATCTGCATGTGGAAAGACACTTCATGGGCTGAGAATAAACGCACAGAAAAATAAGCATCATGTGTAAACACACAGAACAGCAGCTGGGAGACAGACATCAATCACCCACCCACGCTTGACATGCAAAGCCTCTCTCTGGCTGTGACTACTCACTAATATACATGAAACTCTGCAACAATGACATCAACAAGCTGGTGGTACTGTAGAGGGTAGGACCCAAACACAACCTAAGCTAAGAGGAGACGACCCTCTTTGTACAATAAATGTATTTGAATTTGTACTAGACTTTGTTTTCCAGGCGTGGAACAAATGGACCCCCGACGCTGAGGTCTTTCTTTTTGTTTGTTGTTATCTGTATTAGGAGCTAAAGCTAAAGGATTTGGGGAAATAAATAAGCAAACCAAATTTAGCAACATTTAAGCCTTATAAGGCATGCACACAGTATATATTTTTCATTATAAAATAATCTCTCAATTATTTTTTAAAATAAAAAATAAAAAATTACAATGTTCCCAGAGCCCAACGTGACATCTTTAACTTCCTCATGCCAAAGTTACTCAATTTGAGAGAATATAAAAGACTACTAACACATTTTTACGATGCATGGGCTGGAGGTATATAGTGTTTTGCATTTTTGTGGATAAACAACTTTAAAGGTGCATTTATCACTCTTCTTATGAAAAACCGATCAACTGACTAGGTCTAATGTGAAAAGATAAGCCCACAGACAATTAAGTTGTCTTTCCGCTCATTGTTTTGGTTTTATGTCCAGCGACTTCACTGTTTCGGTTCACTCTCGCTGACTAATTATTCATTATTTGAGCACTACTACACCATCTGAACAACATCTCAACCTCACGACTGAGCGTGTTGATATGTACTGTACATATGCACACAGGGACAGTGTTCAGTCTTTAGTCCCTAATCCTATCATTAACCCTCTAGTTAAAGTTCACAATTCACCTCTTGTTCTTATTATATTAGTCTTACCTCAACTGTGAAGAAGTGAAGCTTGGTCAAAATGACCTAATTTTGCAAAAATGTCCTCAGTCTCAAATTGGTCTTAACGGGGACAGACACGTAGAGACACACACACACACACACACACTAACTGACCTAAAATTACAACGCAGGGCAGTAATTTGGACTCTTGACAGGATGATTTAGCTTATTTGGAACTAATGGACACAGATGATGAATGAGCGATCAATTACTCATGTTGGATCTGATGACACTGTATTTAAGCCTCTGCACAGAATAGTTGACAGCATCTGCTGCATCCCTTTCTGAAGCCTAATTGAATTACAAAAGAAGGGGAGGACGGATTCTCATATTCTGCTTTCACAATAATTTGATGCGCAGCTTTCTAAACATTTCTCACCCTCAACAGAAAAGAGGTTCGCTTCCTCCGGCAACATCATCACCCTCCCTCTGCAGGCGTGTTGCCAACTATGCATCTCTCCACACCAGTTCATGTAACTCCCCCATCCCATCAGGCCACTGTGGGCCAAAATCTGTTCTGATGTAACCATTTGATGTAACCCAAGACTCCACTTTGGTTACATCAAATCTAGTCCAGCGGATTTTTTTTAACATAACCTTGGCCCCAAAACTGAGGGATAATTTTATGTTGTTGTGAAAACACCAACTTCACAGCTTGCCTCACACTCCTTTCACTATTCCAGTGATAATATGATGATCTCATGGTAGAGCTGCCAGTTCAGAATTACTTGCTATATGAAACTACTGTGTTGCATCATGTTCCTGGCATCCAAATTGATCACAAATTCTTAAGGTTTCTCAGTAGTAATTAATTTGTTATCGATATCTACCTCTATATTTCTGTTTGTCTGTCTGTCTCCATCTATCTATTTACCGCCATTCCTGCAACAAACAATTGGGTGGGAGGGGAGGTACGTGC
>JBCAUF010000134.1:8101359-8114688 GCA_038406115.1 Haemulon aurolineatum
ATTGTTGACACTGAGATCCATGAAATAAAATTTGACACATATGTGCATCATGCTTTGGACAGCAGAAAGCGCAGTCACTGTGGGGTCCCCCCCCACCCCCGCCCACGACAAAGACAACATCCCCAAACTGTAAAATTCCACTGGGAGCATGTTTTATCAACACCCGCCACTCGTCTACTGGACTTCCGACAGAGGATTATGGAGAGCTGCTGGAATGCCATCTCCGCTTCCCAGACCAGCGAGGGGCTTCTACCGTTGCCAAACATGGGGAACAAAGGGATCAGCTCAGATTAGACACCTGCATACCAAACACAAGGGGGTGATGTCCCGTAAGGAAACAGACGCGGCCGAGCCGTTTGGTGCAGGAACAGTGAAGGGGACTATCGTCACAAAAGGCTCTGACCAGTTGACAGCTCACTAGCTGACCAGGATTTGTCAGATCTGTGGTCAACACTGCCCACTGTTGTGTTGTTGTCATAATACTGTTTGTTGAGCACTGCGAGCCTATATCAGAGACAAATATAGACTCAACCTGACAGCACTGATAACATTTACAATCTGCTGTGTGCTGTGATGTTGGCAATGCTGCTGAGGCTCACAGATGTCATCTTGCAGGGGGAGCGCTGGGCTGCATGCTGTCTGTCAGTGCTGCAAGCGGGCTGTTTGCCATGTCATGAGCAACCCATGTTGCACTGCTGCTAATCAGGAAGCGTAATGTTAAACAAACACAATTTTCTAATCAGACATTAGCCCCGGAAAAGGCGAATAAAACTGGGCCTCTTGTGCACGCTGAACCCACAGCGGGCCGACAATCTCATCTCATTCCAGGCATGTCCTCTCATGTCATGCCAGCCATCATATAGCACCAGATCCCCGATGTCTCACAATACACCCTTTTTACACACACAGATGCGCACGCATGCACCCACACGCGCAGGCTCGTAAACTGTGCTCTTCCACGCGAACGTACACACAAAGCGGCCGTCCAATGTGTCTCAATCTGGCCAGCGTCAGATAGCACGTCTTGTGAATAGTGAGTAAGGTGGCGAGAGCCGATAGTGCCGTCAAGACACAGAGAGGAATGGAACCTGGTCAGTGGCATCCACATCGAACCACAATGTGCTATTTCATATGGCTTAGACGGCACACAAAAGGCTATTCAGCACCTCCATCCCCCCATGTGCACACAAACTTGCCTTTCCCTTTTCGAGGAGGCTCTACAACACTTCAAAGGAACTTTGCCCCCGAACATCACAAAACAGCATGATACAGCCTGACTGCAGCAGAAATGCTGGTGTAGAAGCAAACTCTGTAGTCTTTGTATATGGCTTCCTCTGGGAACGCTGGAGAGGAACAAGATTGCGACGGAGACACAGACGTGACAGATGGAGATACCAGAGGAGAAAAAAAAAAAGTGTTGTGAGGCTGAGATGAGAGTAAGAAAGAGACGTGACAGCATGCAACCACAGAAATCTAAGGCAAATGGTCAAATTTAGAAAACACGGGTTGTGGGTGGGAATGAAAGAAACACACAAAAAAAAGATGTGACTGGGAATAAAAGAAAAAAAGAGTCCTAAAAAAAAAAAAAAGAGTCCTAGATGCAATAGTAAAGTCAGCTTTGATACTGCAGGCAAGTAAACATGTAAGTATGAGTGAATGAGGTGAGCCTTCGAGTGAGACATAAAGAGTGTCTTTGTAACGCGGACTGAGATAACATGAGACACAGGAGACCAGGAACAGATTGTGAGCCGAACAGCTTGAGGTGCTTCTGCGCGGCCAAGGGAGGATGTCATATAGCTGGAGATGGGGGTGGTTGGGGGAGGGGAGGCTGGGCTGCATGCCGAGGCTGCCTTGTTGGCGCGGCTCCTGGCTATGAGGTGCCCGGGCGAGAATGCGGCACCCCTTGTCTACATCAGCTGATCCTTCAGCGACGCCTTCACAGAACCACGACGGTCAAATGGAAAGCACGGCACAGAGAGGCCGACTGTTTCCCATGGACCTCCCACCGACCAAGAGCTTCACAGTGATTGCTACAGTCACGGGAAGGCCGGCTTTTAAATTATTATTTTTTTTCTAAGCTAATAGTTTGTCACTGTCGTTTGAAAATAAAATAGACGTCAGGAAACAAATGTGCTCTTAAGAGACCACGATGAAAACAGAGCCTCCTGAATAACGGAACACCTTTTGCGTTGTATCCAGAGCAGGACACCGGGGGAGCTTTCATTGTGCTCATTGTCCTCCTGTGCAATGTGCAGGAGCGGAAGCCCCCCTGCCAGGTGGCAGGTTCTGGGCAAAGGCAGGGGCACTGGCACCGGGCACTCCAACATGTTCCCAAAACAGGATTAACACAGCCCACTACCCACAGAGATCCAGCGCTCTTGTTTGCTCTTTATTCTACCCAAACAGAATAATCATCATCTCTGCATGCCTGGCCAATGAACGGGCAGCTTTTTTATTTGAAAAACGGAGGGGAAGAAAATCAGAAAGACAGACAAAGAGGGATAGAGGAGAGAGCGAGAGAACAAAAAGGGGGAAAAAAAACATTCCAAGGAGAGAGAGAAAATAGGCCAGCCTGTCTGGCAGCACAGCTTCCACATGACTTTGATTTGAGGAATAGATAAGTCTAACTTTCACGAGGTGCGCCGCATGTGTGTGATAGATCTAATTTGCGGTGAAATTCTGTAGGCCTTGTTTTAAGGCGTAATGACACAATGTCCCCAAAGAAAACAAATACTCGGTAACAAACAATTCAAGACTCTTTCCATTTGCATATGATTTCATACTGACAGTCACTGTTCTTGGAGACACACAAAATTGATTACTCAACATCTGTCTCTTATTTCATTATCTGCTGATGTTCCTATTCCTCCAAACGTCTAACTGTTAATCTTAATACTCTACAATCGAGTGCATTAACAAAGGGGTTCGTGTTACTTGCCAGCCTTGACAAAAAGAAAATAAATGAATACATTTCAGTGTGGTTTGACACAACCGTAGGCCTATTGGTTGCTGACTCTTAGGAAAACCATGAGCTTCCCAGTTTTTACAGTATCTGTTTAAACCCCCGCTAACTGAGCAAATACTCTCAATGCTGAACATTGTTATCGGATAAACAAGTTAGTAGCCAAAACACTCAGATGGCTTTCCTGAAACACGAAGCACTCAGTGTGCTGCAGACATGAAAGCACTCCCTTTGCAACCTACTGGTATGTACTGTACGTGAAAAATCAAAAATACAGGTATCATGAAGGCTACACTATATATGTATATATGGATCTCTCTCAACAATGAAAACACAGAGGCCGGCAACACTTTTTTTTTCAGTTTTTACAGTCTGTGATGAGGATAAATCTTTACTTTCTAGGATGTATTCATGACTAGCCAACAAATTCTGGATTATTCCTTCTGTCGCTGCTATCGCTGTATGCCTCTTTCAATCACCTATTTGGCTCTCAGCATATCCCAGGCAGCTGGCCTAAATCTCAAAGTGTGGTTTATGGAGCACACAAATTGAGTAAATCCGTTCCCTCCCCAGAAAACAGCTGACCTACAGCGGTCAGCCGGGTATACAGGACTCTGTCTTACACACTAAGCGCTCATCTGCGAGAGAGCCGATCGGTCACAGCTCCACGAATGTGTTCAAAAGCATGCACATTCAGAAGAGTGAGAAAGAGCGCACTGTTAGCGGGCAATAAGCACCATCTGACATACTGTCCGAGTTGTTATTCTTCGACCCATTTTCTCGCGCGACGTGACGGGTCCGATTGAGCTGTGATGCCGTGTGGAGACGGAATTCATAAAGCTGATCAGCACCTACAGCGAAACTCACCGTCACACACTCGGATCACTCCGAGAAGGTTGTGTGTAATGGATGATCTGCTGAGAGTTTATCCACTTCAGGGTTTTGACAATAACTGCCAAAGTTACCAAGATAACGATGAATGGATGGAACTGCAGGTTTTCGAGAACTCAAACTGTTCTCAGGCTTTGAAGTGATGTGTGCGCTTGTCATGCCGTGTTGATGTTTTGGTGTGAACTGTTGCATTTTCTTTCCATTTCATTGCTTTGCCGTGGATTAAAAAAACCCTAGGTGAAGTCCATTAAGTCGCACTGTATATTTGCATGAATACTGAATTAGACCATTCCCTGTAATGTGAAAGGGTTGCTAGTGAAGCTGGTCCCACTGAAAATCAAGGCGCACAGAGAATTAGGCCTTTTTGAATAGGTTAACCTTTGAATGTGATTAATTTGACTTAAAATGTCACTGCATGCAGTATTGCTGAGAGGCTTTCAAATAAGTGTCTGCTGCCAGGACTTTTAGAAAAAAAAGGTGCTTTACGGGGAGAGCAAATCAAGGCTGAAAAAATAGGCACTCTGCGGCTGTTTTTTAAGGTTCTGCACTAAACTAAAGGACGTGCTGCTTCCTCGGATGAGCGGCAAAATGCCAGTGAAGGCGGCGCTTCATCCGAGGCTCAGTGGAGCACAGCAGCCAGATGATGAAAGGCTTTATTCATACGGGGTGACAACAAATAGATTCTTTTCCAGCTACTGTTCTCTGAAGCTCCCCTTTGAGGACAAAGGACAAAACATTTTTGAATGCCACCATCCCGTATGACCCAAACTATCATGTAAAAACGTCCAAAATCTCATGGACAAGGCATGACCGTCAGAACAAAAACCAAAGACAACTCACATGCTCGAGAGCTTTTATCATGGCGGTTTAGCTTTGGTGTCAGCTGGGTAGCAAGATATATGCAAGTGGGAATAAATCAGCATATTAATATATTAAAATGAATGTATGCGACTTCTTTGGAAGTTTGTTGGAAGCAAGTTTCATCTTTCATCAAAATGGCTCACATACATAGTCATATGATTTTCACTATTGAATACTTTTTTTTTCTTTGCATAAAAGCAGTTGCTTTTGCAGACGGTGGCGTGCGCAGTGTGATGTATCTGGTTATTTCGAGTCCATTCAGGAAAGACCGAGCAATCTGTTCGTCTCGGAGAAAAGTAAGCAAAGGTTCACAGGTTCAGAGAGACACAGCAGAGTAGGGGGAGGTCGAGAGGGCTCAAGAATGTACACTTTGAAAAAAAGAAAAAACCTCTGGCTAGACGGCACCATCATCACAGAAGCCCCGCGTCGGGAATGAGACAATGGAAGATTCCTAGAGTTCAAGGCTCGACTGAAATGGCAGAGAACGGAGGAGGTGGAACACATCATGGTCTGAAAACCTGTTAAGGAAGGAGTCTTTATGAAGTCTGCCATAGAATATCTTTCTTTCTTTCTTTCTTAAAGGGCCAGTTTGGCATTTATGGCAGTCTGCTAATTCGCTTTCTCAGATTAATTCTATACACTCCATGTATGTATGCTAAATATGAATATGAAGAAGATAGTTCGTTTAGCTTAGCATGAAGGTTGAAAACAGGAACAAACAGCTAGCTTGTGCAGCTTGCAGATTGTGAAAACTCTGTCTCGTCATCGCCCTAAGACTCCAGGAAGTCAGAGAAATAGTGCTGAACATCCGTGTTGTAAAACGACAACTTGTCATTTTTACACTTTGTTTTTTGTGCAGACTAAACAAACCGAACATGGGGTGTTAATAATTAGTGAGCTTTAGAGATGTTTCCAGGTTTTGTACTAAGCTAAACTCACCCAGCTGCTGGTTGTATGGTAGCCTTTTACTCAACAGATATGAGAGTGGTATCAATCTTCTCATCTCAATCGTGCCAGGAAAGCAAATAGGCATATTTCCCAAAAAGTCCCACACACACATTTTTTAAAATCAACAGATCTGCCTCCTTATCTGTGAGGTGATAAGTGAAAATGCAACAGTAAATCGATCGTTAAAACACAATTCAACCACACCCCACAGGCAGCAACAGACAATACAGGACCATCTCTTAATTCAAAACAGCCTTGCTATATCATATCCAATATTATTTGTATTATCTCTTCTTTTTGTTCCCAAGGCAGCTTCATACAGTTAGAAGTCAGGTCATGTAGGGATGTAATGAGACTCGAGCCTATAAACTGTCATTTTCCCGGGCCGGCTGACAGCGATGATAGCATCACAACATAAACATATCCCAACAAACAGGACGGTTTGGCCACCGCTTCACTCATTACCCGTCCCTTTGCTCCCGCTATTTCTCACATGAGACAAACAGGACCATGACAACTGCCTCATCAGCTTCCAACCGTTTCATTAGTGTTTCAATTACCTGGGTGCTGACAGTCCGTGTCCCATCTGTGGCTTCCACCGTCAGGTTGTAATTTGATTTCTGCTCTGCGTCCAGGGGCCGTGCTACAATCAAGGTTCCACTGGCCTTGCCCACGTCAAAGCGGCTGTCATAATTACCACCTGTGGATTTTTGTGTGCGCGTGTGTGCACAAAACAAAGAAAGGACAAAAGATTAGCGGCGAATCATCGCTTAGATGTCTGCGTGTAGCAAGGTTACACAAACATTACATGGGGGCGCTGAGATGGACATACAAACATCCATTTTCTGCTGTGCCATTGTTCAAAGATGATAATGATGAAAAGATACACTAATGCTGGCGTGATTAACTACCAGTGCAGATTTGCTGTTCATCAAAACATTATCCACATAATAGCAATTTCATGCAATTATCCCTTACACGCACAGAATGGGTACATAAACACAAGCTGATGAAAGTGTAACAACACATCCGTTTATATGCTGTAGCTAGATTAGCATAAACCATAAAGGAGTGGATACAAGATGGAGCTCTGATTCACACAAGGTAAGGGAGAGGGGGATTTCCTGGCTCTCTCGAGACTCTTAATCAGGTCACAGGTTTAAGGGGAAAAATGTGGCACAACATCAAACCAGCGGCACAATGCAATTCAACCACAGCCAACAGGCAGCACCAACACACAGTGTAGGATGATCTCTTAATACAGCACAGCCTATTAGGAGATCCCAGCAGCTACCTTCTGCTGTACAGTTGTGGTCACAAGCCATCTGCAGGATGTAAAACATCTCCGCATCCTCTATGCCGTCTTGCACAAATCCAACCAAACAGAACATTCCAGAGAAAAGAGGGAAGCAGAAGCAGAGCACAGAGAGAGAGAAGAAAAGGAGAAGAAAAGAGACGTGTCAGTCAGACATTGATTAGAGGGAGGACAGGCTGGGAAGACGGGAGAAAAGGCGAGCATTTGTGAAAGTAGTCAATTTAAGTCCTCTCATGCATACAGTGCCTATCATCAGTTTTAAAAGAAAACACATCTGAGAAACTACAAATTAAGTTTCAACAAAAACAGTTGCCAATTACAATTGGAAAATATCTGACATTTCAGTCGGCTCGCATGGGAAAGCTAAGAAAAATATCAACATTTGCAATATTTGCTAGTTACCAAGAGTGTTTCTTCCATCATGACTGATTTATATACCGCACAGTCTCATTTACTTATGTGGAATAACAGTTAGCAGGTAGTAAGTAGCAAGTAAATATTGTTTTAGCCTTAGCTTTCCGTGGCTATCTTCCCTGCTAGCTAACCTAAGCTAGCTACCAAACATGTACGGTAGTTATAGTGTTTTGACGATGTAAGGCAGCTAACATGTGCCAGCTGAAAATGGCTGTTAAAATCTGACTTCAAACTGACAGTCTGTAACAAACAACTTAAACTCTTCACATACAACATCATTGTCCTCAATCTAAATCAGTTCGTTTTTTTAAGTGTATTTCTATATTTCCCAGCCATGTTACACACAAATACTATGTTAGTCCTACAGTGCAAGAGTTTTTCTACCTATGAAGCATTTCTACAGTATCCATGCACACACAGAACAACAGAAAAGCATGTGAGGGACGTCATACCTGTGATTTCAAACCACACGGGAACATCAGAAGACTCGGTGGCGACGACGCCCACCATGTGCGCCACGGGGTCGCTTTCCATGACAGAAAAGGTGAAGGGGGACTCCTCGAAAAGCAAGGGGGCTGCATCGGCCGGCAATTCTGGTTTGGGAATCCACTCGATATGCAGACGACAAGTGGAAGACTTCTGAGGACGACCGTTGTCGACGGCTTTAATCTGAGAGAGGGGCAGAGAATGAAAGGCTGTTACACAGTGTTATACAACTTTTTTGCAGTTTCTGCACAGCTCTTGAGTGGATCCTCTTTTTGAAACTCTTCAGAAGTAAGTATATGAGAAAGATGGGTTATGTAGCTCGCTTGTTAATGCTTACAGATAACACACACCAGCTAACAATATTTCACTTTACACACACAGTGCCCAGATACTTAAAGCAGAATCGCTGATTTGAGGCACAAATCCACAGAATGGGTTGTGTTTCGGTCGTAAAAGCTTTTCCGCACTCTGAGCTGTCCACATGGCGAGAGAACCTCGTACTCTGAATAACAAAACACCTTTTGTGTGGTATTCTTTTGTGACTCAACCTTTTGTGGCGACTTCAATTACTGTAAACTGTGGCGAGCAGTGTCTTCTTGCAGCAGGAAACACCACTTGGACGTGTGGGGACATAAAATCTGGGTTGAAAATCAGTTTGAGTGTTGAGTATTACCACAGCAGTTTTCACAGCCAACTGTGGTGACTAAACTATGGGCAAATTCATGCTGTTAGTCTCGCAGGTGGAAGATTGACAGACAGCGTTCTCTTTCACACATATATAACACATTTATTTCCCAGTAATTGGGGAAAAAAGACACTCTGCAAAATAAAAACAGCTGCCATGATCAGAAAAAAATGATTTCGTCGAGAGCTGTACAGTGTAATGACCAAAAAGTGTCAAGAGTACCGACTGATGAATGGGGCTCTTGATGACCGAGGCGCCACAGTAATAAGACCATAGTGATGAAGCAAGCATACTGTACATCCTTGTAACAATTAGATCGTAATTGGCCGTTGTGGGCTGTTGTTTGGAACACGCTCCAAGTAGATGATTTTGCAAGTAATATTCTGGACATGATGTAAGCGGAGCAATTAGCTTCTGGTCTCTCTCACAGAGACATTTTTACTGCCAAAACTGATGAAACGGACGACAGGGAAACAATGTGTGATAGGAAACTTGAGGAGGAAGAGAAGAATACAGCAATAAAACAATAAACAGGCATCTGTTGTAAAACATTTATTGCTCACTGAGAGACTATCAGGCTCCGGACAGGGTGAAGCCCTGGGATTAGATACTCACTGTGAGAATGTCATATTCTCCAGCAGAGGAAAACTTCTTGGAGGACACCAGGCCAGTCTTGGGCTCGATAAAGAACTTTCCGTTTTCATCTCCCTCCTCGATGCTGTAAGAGATCTCGGCGTTGGGTCCCTCGTCGCGATCTGATGCAATGACCCGGTACACTGGGTCTCTCTTCGCCGTTCTCTCTCTCTCCGGCCTCTCCCTCTCCGGCAGCTTGATCTTATAGATCTTCTCCAGGAACTGCGGCCTGTTGTCGTTCTCGTCGAGGACTCGGACGATGACGCGGACGGTGGTGGATTTGGCGGGGACGCCGTGGTCAGTGACCGTGACCTGGGCAGAAAGAATACAAGGTTTCAGGCCAAGAAGTACAGGCTGAACATGAGGAAGTACACATTATCTGATGTGGTGAACTTTAAACCACATTCAATATCTCTTCAAGTAATAATACACCTATTGTTTCCTTTCCTGTTCATACATGGATACCGCTCCTCCCATAGTTGAGAGTTTTGGAGCAAGAGGCAGTAAATAATTCAGAAAAGGTTTAGAATTCCAGCAGGATCAATACACATTATGTATGACTGTCGTGGGAATTTTTAAAGATCAAGACAGATGTGTTAGAAATTCATCACTCCAAAGTCTAAATTTAATCAAAGATGAGATGAAAAGGGAATGTGTGCCTTTTTCCTTCGTCGTGCTTTCATTCCACTTCTTACTCTGCAACTTAACTAGCGGCTAAAATTAAAGGCAACTCCCTCTGAGATTTGCTGTCACAGGGTCTTTCTAGTGCACGTTCTTTACTTTAGAAAACAAAAACAGATCAGAAAGGGGCTGTTATACACTTGTCTATTGCTGGAGATGACAATGTTTGCTTTATTTTTCTTTAACCCAATAATCCTATCTCTGCAGTGTTATAAGGAAATCCAGCCACACACTCAGTCATAAAGTACTCCAAAGAGCACAATTCTGTCCTGACAAATGATCTCTTGATGTTGTAAAAAGGGGACTTTTTCAGAACTCCAAACACAAATCTGTGAGTCTTGTAAGGCACAATTCTCCAACAGAAAAATACAAGCTAGACTAAATAAGATGTTATGTATCTTCATCCCTGCTGCAGAGGAGAGCGCAGGACTTTGATGGCAACAATTTTGGTGCCTTGGCCGTGTGAGTGTTCAGGGGGCAAACCACATATGTCTGGCTGAATGTAAGAAGGACAGCAGGCCTCGTAGTCTTGAGCTCCTATTGTGGCTGAAATGGGATGATTTGAGGGCATTTTTTGGGGCACAGTAGCAAATTCTGACAGGGCGCCTTTGAGCCTCAGCTCTTATATACATGGTAATATAATCAAAAAATCACTTCAGAAATTAAATAAGGTGAAAGAGCAACTTTAATTTATTTTTAAAATAATACTGGACCCACTCTTGGCCCTGAGGAGTTTCTATATTGAGATAAACATGATGTGTTTCATCTTGAGGCCTTAAGCTAAAGGCTTTGCTAATGTGAAATAACACTGAGTACGTTTGCCTGTGATCATGTTAACAGTAGCTTGTACGCCTGGTACACGAACAACCCACCAGAGCTAATTATTTTTAATTAGCTGCACCTCTTCATTCTGATAGCAGCAGCTGCACTGACTCTGCTGCTGTATGTCAAACTTGCAAACAAAGATTTTGCACTGCTAATAAACATTAAGACTCACTGCCCTCCACTGAGGGCCGGGGGCTTTTTCAAACCCCAGCAGAACTCGGCATAAAAGACAGTGTCGCGAAACTGAATCATTAATGGGGTCTTTAATTTAAGTCGTGACATCGAGTGTTGCTGGTGGCGTGTTAACGCTTTGTAATTTGTGCCGCGATTTAACACAACAGAGCGTCTTCAGGCGCTGGAGAGCACAGTTCGAGGGGTTTAATCAAAAGCAAAGAGCCACCGGCTGACCCGAGCAGACATCATCTTCATCTTCGTCCTAGGAAGATGTGCTCGAGGGTTGGTTGGACGCGTGAGCGCTGGCAGAGATGTAAGCATTTCTCGCTTCACGCTGCAAAAATACTGTAGAAGGGCAGAACAAATGCCATAGCCATTTAAAACCATCTGCTAAGTGCTCCACTAAAAACAGTCAGGAGTCCGGGGCAAAGCACACACCATTTGGTGCCATGGTTTCAATTACGAAAGTAATGTGTTTTTGTTTTTCTCGCCGTGTCTGCAGCTGTCCGTGCTGTTCACAAGAGCAGAATTAATTAAACTGGATGACAAGAAAAGTGAGTGTGAATGTCTCTCTCTGGGAGGATATGTTGGTGCAAATTCTGTGCTGTGTGTAATGAACATTTCTATTATGATCACAAGCTTTTTAGGCCTCATGTATGTGGGTATACTGCCTGTTTTCTCTTGATTATAAAATGCCTCGAGGCACTCCGTTCGATGGAAGGCGACATGAAGTATTGAAATAAAATGTCCCAGCATGGTACCTCAATAAAGCTGCTGTGTGTGTCGCTGTGTGCACGCACGCTATCTGTCACCACGTGCCTCTCTTTGGAACATTTTCATCAAAAGCCTTTTGTTTGATAATTAGGCAAACCACACGAAAGACAGAGAAGTTACACCAGAGGGAGTGTGTCTCATTGCATCAGTGTAGCACGACTGTGAACTGAACTGAACTGAACCAACGCATTATGTTCTGATTATCTGTTGCAAAACTTTTGAGCTTTATCTGACCGACCATATGTGAGAAATGCTGCTTTAAATTAATTCAATGTGAACCAGAGAATCGGCATAAACTCTGCAAGATTTTGTAGGATAGTTAGAATATAAAGGTATATTCTGCTTGGTTATAACAACAGAGAGACCTGAAGCTAACGTTCCGCGCCATCGTTTTTTTTTTTATTATTATCAAACATGCATTGCAGAGCAGATATGAATGCCTTCTGTAATAACTGCCAAATTAAACAGAGAAATAACGTTACACAATTGCTTCTCTCCCAGTGTCTCCACTGCAGGAATTCTCCCAGGGGACTGTGAACCGTTTGAGGACCTCGTGTTGGTTGGGGCGTTTAATCAGAAGCGTTTCGACCAGCGGAAACAGACAATTCTGTCCCCGCGAAAACGTTCAGGAGCAGTATTTCCCAGTGGAGCAGGAACAAAGGGCTTGAGTGGAGTCCCTTTGGCTTCAAAGTGCCTGGAGCTATTTAGCCGAGAGGGGGTACACATTGGCTTTCAAAACTTTATCAAAAACTTTACGATTTTGACAGGCAACCATTGATACGGGAAGGTGTTCACTGGTTTCACCTTCTCATGTGTGAGGATTTGCTGGTTTAATTGAGTGTAGACTGAATATGGTACAGTTTAAATGACTAATCAGAGAAAATGGACTGAGTGGGATCTCTTATCCGAATCAAATAGGCCAGACTTACAACCTGTCCAAAGTGTACACTGCTTCTTGCCAACTGCATGCTGGGAAAGGCTCCAGACAACAGATGTGAGCAGCCCATTCACCTCTGCCTTTCCATTATAATGTTCTCTCTACAGTCCCAGGCCTGAATCCTAAGCATGTCCTGGCATGTCCCACTTTAGCTATTTACCCACCCCCTCCTCCTTCCCGGGACGGACGCCTCTCATCCTGCCGCTAGAGCCCACACTCAGACCATCAGGAGCAGCTTTGCCTTTTTCTCAAATTCCCCCGCTGCCTTTGGCTCGCTTGCTCTCCCTCTCTCTCTCTTTCACACACAGCCACACGACTACTGCCTACCAACCCCCATCCACCTCATCATAAAAAAAAAAAGCCGAAGGCCCCCTGTGCTCCCTCCACCTCCTCTTGGCATTTGGTGCAAACAATGCTGACGCAGCCCCCACCCTAATTGCTCCACATGTTCCACACGGCCCCACATGTTTCGTTTCTTCTCCTACAACAAGCTCGGACAAAAACTTCCAACGCCGGCTCGGACGTCAATTTGATTTGCTCTGCCAGCACTCGGCTCACACACAAAGGCATGTGCACACACATGTACTCCTCTGAGTCATGATTAACCCCTCGATTAGCTGCCCTGAGGATACGCAGAGTTGTGAGTGTGTCTGTGTGTGTGTGTGCATGCATGTGTGTGGGTGTGGGGAGGGCAAATTGTAGGGTTTAGGGGGTCTGTGCTGCCCCACGAATGTTTAGCCCAA
>JBCAUF010000134.1:8128844-8152638 GCA_038406115.1 Haemulon aurolineatum
GAAACATTGCAAAATGAAGCTGACTCAAAGCAATATTTCTACAAACAAACCGTGCTTCTGTTGGCATCTTCGAGGTGACAGTAAAAAGCTTCTCATGTTTCAACTAATGAATGAGAGCGTTTACATCGGTTCGCTGATGGCCACAACACCCTTCAGATGACTCGCCTCAAACAAAAACAAAGTGCGGACGTTAATCAATTTTGAGGCGCGCGCATGTCATAATACAGCCGTCACCTGGTAATGAAGTTTATGGTGGCTCTGAAACAAACAATATCAAGCCAAATTAATACCATACTTAGGCTATAGGATTTCCTCTAGCTGCTTTAACAAAAACAGAGCGAAAGGTCCTTGGAGGGCGAAAGAGTGAGGATGGATAATGAAACAACACCGAATTATTTGGATAACTTGCACATTAGAGGTCTCATTATTTCAACAAGCCCAAAATATAAGGCGATGAAGGGCAACATAAACACACAAATATCTTCCTAACATCGGAAACCCTGACAACATTTAATAACAGCCATTTCCATGTCTCTGCCATTTGGCGTGCCCGTATAACCTCGATGACTGCAATAGAAATTTATTGCTATATTTGACTTTATCATTATCTGACACGCATAAAAGTGAATGATGCTATAGACACGCCCGTATCATTACCGGGTGTGGGTGTTGTCCATTTGCTTCAATGAGGCCCAGATAAGAGAGCCTCCACAAAACCATACCCATAAGGACACATTTCAAAGGTAGTTTACGTAGACTGACTTTCTGCTGCTGCTGCTGCTGCTGCCTTTGTTCACACACCGTAACTTGACGAACTGCGATGGAGCAGTGTAACTGAGAGCAGCCAAACAATTTGCCTCGGGTAATGACATATTTCTCAGAAAAGAGACTAACACTCCAAATGACTTGTCACAAAATTCTCAAATTTAACGCGGCATGGGGAGTTTGGAGGTACAGCTCATTTATTCTCTCGCCCTGCTTTACTTGAGCGTCCCCTGCATTTTGGGCCCGGGATCCTCTCTTGTCATTAGTCATCATTATAGCTCTCTCAACTTAGCTTGAGGCATGTAATAAGAAGGGCAGTCAGGCAAGGGAAAATAGGTAGCTACCCCAATGTTTCCTAAAGCCAAGAGTCCCACGGCAAAAACAACATCGACCAGGACACCAAGAATGCAAATTAGATGGCTCTGTTTAATCAAACTGCTGGCTTAAAGCTGACGATACACAGCGAGAAACACAACTAAACATTTGGAGAAGACATAAAATAAGATGAACAGATATAATATAGTCATTTACTCGCCATAATCCAGGAATAAAATAACACGTAATGGCTAATTTATGATATCACTGAAGCTAACAACTTGCAGTGGATAATGAAGAAAAGGGGAATAAAGTGAAAATGTTAGACATAAATAAGACATGCAGATGCTCATGTGAGCCTTCCTGAGCAGAGACACAAAAGGATGGGACGATAAATGTTTCAGACAGCCGCAGAGAGGGAATTAGTGGGAAAAGGGGACGCTAAATAGAGAACGTTTAAGATGACAATGAACGGGAAGGTGAAATTGGTTAGAGGGGGAGAGGAGGTATGGTAGAGCGGAGGTGGTCATGTGTGCACAGGCACACGTGTTAATAAGACAAAGTACAAGAGAAAAGAGGAGGCAAGCAGGAAAGTATGAGACGTCTTTTGTGCCTCTGCCAAGGAGGTGCCCATGCTTGAGTGCTCCTCTGTTTGACTGGCAGACACCAGCGCAGCAGAACAATTCCACTTTCATCAGGGTCATGCTTTTTGCCCACAGTTCTTCGCCTTGTATCTATCAGCATACGAGAGATAACTTCATATTTTGCAGTTAAAAAATTTGTAACGCGAACACAACTGCAGCTGCAAGAGGAAGTCAGTCCAAACTTTCACCCTTTCACAATAAGTGTCAATGCTGGCTTCAACACTGAGGACTTATGTGCTCAGACACTCAACAACCGATCAGCTTTAGCTTAAATATGTATAACAGCAGAGAATATGACAAGCTATCTGCCAAAGCCTTTGGCTCAATAGTACCTAACAAAGCACATGAAAGGTGAATCTGAAGAATTTAGCTGCCACACCCGTCCCATATACATAACCTACCCACGAAGGCAGAAGCAAAATCTGCCCTTAGGCCACAAGAAAAAAAAACAGACCAGGCACCAGCCTCTGCCAGATTTACTTTCCGCTTTTTTTCCCTTGCTCTTTTCTTTTCCCTCTGGCTTTGTTCTTCAAAGTTACTTGAGCACAGTGGCAGTGCGGTGGAGCCTTCAGACAGTCAAAGGACTTCGAATCATCAGGGCCAGCAGGTATTTTACGTATGAGTGTACTTGAAGCTACGTCCTGTACAGATACACAATGAGTTCATTCTCTACAAACGTTAACAGTCACAGAGAGGGCACAGTTTGCCACAGTTTGAAGAGGGTGAAATTTGCTTTAGAAACTGTTCAGAGTATGTTTTTCAGACGGAAACAAAGCAGAAAGCTAAATACAGTTTATGTCTTCGATTCAAGATAAAGACGTAAAATCCAGATTGTATCCTGTGTTGATTTTCTCATTTCTGCCTGGACTCCGCCAACTTCAACCATGAACCATTCACCAAAACTTTTGCGATTATGTGCTGCCAGTTCAACGGACCTCCTTGTCCATTCTGCCGTTGAAAAGTTGGGGCTTGCTTTGAACTACCTCCGTTAATTCCGCTCACCCTTACCCCACATTCCTCAGCCTTCTCAGGCCTCTAGCTCACATGCTTACATAAACTTTCACAGTGCTTTCTCCCCCCCTCTCTTTCCACAGCCCTGGCAAAATGCTTCAAATTCCACTACCACGTTGTAGGGCCTAGTGTAATAGAAAGAGTCCTAAACTAAGCTTTCTGTTACCCAGCAACTTAATATCACATCATCCCATAGTTCCCAGACATCTGTAGCCAAGATCCACGCTTCAAAGATGTAAAGCCTGTTGGTATTAATGCCTGAGACCCTTGAAAAACTCAAAGATCTAAAGTATGGTCCGAGGCAATATTATGTTTTGTTGTTGTATATTAAAAGCACCGCCTGAAGCACTGATTTCATCATTTCAGTGCAGTATGATGCAGGGGTTATTAGTCATAGGCAAAGAAGACTTTAGTCAATACAAATATTCTTTTGTTCTTAAATTCAAAGACATTTTTTTCCTGGCATTAGAGAAAAATGCACTGGGTTGCACAGGCTAGTTTCAAACTAGTGATTTATTGATGTTTATTTATATCTGCAAAAACCAAGCAGTAATGTTTGTAGTTGGGAAATGTTTGATTATGATAGTGAGTAATCTAATTTATAACACCTATTGATCGCCAATCAATGGGTCTGCCCTGGGTCTTTGAAGCCTTCTATTTATCGTTACATAATTTGTTTAACTATTCTCAACATCATATTATATTACGTATAAGTAAGTAGCCTACATATAAACCTACTTGAAAATTCTCACAGAGGTATCTGTTGTGCTAGAATATGGAGTTAACAATCTTATATCTTATTTAATATTGAGTTCTAAGTATACGAGGTGCACTTGAATGCATTATGAAGTCATTGACAATGCCCATGTGCGTATTGGCCTTGAGTTTTGTTATTTGAGGTATTTTGTGTTGTTTTGTGAAAATGTAATGTTTACATCATTACTGAACAACATTTTGATCAGTTGAGCATGTTCCATACTGACGCTTTTACTCTTCATTTTACATAGCAGAAAGCGAACATTAGCTTTGTCCATTAATTCAGATGCAACAGCTTCTGACAATTAGTTGGTGTAAATATTCATTAACAACTGAATCCAACGTTAGAACTAGTTTGTTTAGTGCAGCTGTTTGTGGTGTGTTAATCTCCCCCAATTTAATAGTTGCACTATAAGTAAACTACGTTTGAACTTAAATTAAGCCGATTCTTTTAGCAATACCTTTTTTCCCTGGTTGTTTATATCAGAATTATTTCGTTAATAATCTCAAGAGATCAAGGCCAGAGTTCTGTCTTAAGATGATTATTTTATGGTTTCATGTCATACTGGCACAGGCTTTACTATGAACAGGCTTACTGCAAGTACCATGGCTCTCTGACTCACATTAATTCCTCTGTTTTGTTTGAGGGGCACACAGGGGTCATAGTAAATTAGGATAGGTTCTGGAGATAATCATAATGATGATACAGTATCACAAAAAAAAACATGTCTATCTTATCTCTTTCAATATCCTGGCCTATTGAGCCAGTGAGCCATTTCCACTTCATGCATCACTGTGCACGCTATACACTGTCAGTGCTGGCAGAATAATGGCTGTCAACAGCTGGCTTAAGGGAAAATGGTACTTAAGACAAGCTCCATCATTTCACAAGCTTAACAATGGAGAACGCTGATACTCTGTATGTCAGTGTAATCCTACTGTTTTGTTTGTTGGTTTGTTTTAGCGGGATATAAAACTGATTCACAGCCAGTAGGCTACTGGTAATGTGTTCAGAGTATATTTAGCCATAATGTATGTTAAACTCATGCCTAAAAAAAATATTTTTTTCTGTGCACCAATTGCAGGGGAGCATTGAAAATATAAAAAAATCTTTTGATATAGTTGTTACATCTCTGTGATGCATGACTGAATGGGTTTTTCTTTCCTCATTTTTTTTTTAAATTGCTTATTAATTCCAGTTGAGATAGCTTTTGGGACTTAGCTGACGATACAAAGCTTCCATTGTTACTGGGAACAGCGTACTTTCAAAGGCCTTTGAATGGGCCTCAGAGCAATACTCCTTGATTCAATATCACAGTATTATTTAGGAGCAGTTACTATACCTCCTCACCCTGAAGAGCTCTCTGCCTGTGCCTCTGATAACAATGAGGGAAACACAGGGTCTGTCTTCATTCATTTCTATACCCCCACCCCTCTGAATACTTTTCTACCTACCTACACTGTAGCTCTCTGTATTCCCATTGTACAGCCAGCTAGCCAAAGGAGCATGTTGACTTTCAGCTGAAGGCAAACAACTTCCACAAGAGAACATAATATGAGTGGAAATTCATGCTATTTCCCCAGGTACCATTGTACTGACCTGAGGGCTTTCTGTCCGGGAAGCCAAACAGATGATTGTAGTACATGACTGCAGATCAATACCTCTTCTACAGTCACAACAAAAGTTTCAACAACAACAAAACTCAACACAACTAAACATTACTAGCTTCAAAATGGTGTTTCAAGAAAAAGTTCGATATGTTGAGAATTTACAGTAACCTGTAGGTAGCCCATAAAAACACAACAATTCATTCAAACAACAAGATTAGAAGTTCAAAATAATGAGCTTTAGGGGTGCCTGTAGGGGAGTTTCCCTCGTCCATGTCTTTATGCAAAGCTAAGCTAGCTGATGTCAGCAGACATTCAAACAGTGGTATTGATCTTCCTGTCTGATTCCTCACGTGAATGAGAGAATTTCCAAACTTGATCTTACTGTAAAGGCAGTGATGTTTTTGTGTCGTAGAGTTCGAAATACGTTTGCACTTTTCCTGGTTGAGAATCAAAGCCTATTGGCTAAGATATGCAAAACACTCTAAAAAACTGACACGATTTTGGGTCATGGACCTTTGGTTTGATTGACAAACAGCTAAATGTATTTTACTCGACCCACTTCACTTTACCTGAGTGTATTTGTGGTCAGGGCTGTCATTTCTCAAGTATCACATGGCATGAAATTGGCTATAAATGCCTGAAATAGTCGCTGAAATTTGAATAAAGGGATAAAAGCATGTCAGTATCTCTTATATCTTTGCCATAATTTATCAGAGAGCGCCTGTGGAGAAGATGCTCCGATATGTCTGTGGGGAGGATGCTAATGTTTTCAAATATCACTGCTGGTTGTGGTGCTTAATGCTATACACTGCTGTTAAGGGCAACACTTTTGTTTGGCACCAGTGGATTGAAGTATTATTTATAACAAACTAAAACTGTTTCATGAAACCAGCTTTTGAGCCTTGTATTTTACTAAATTAAATAACCAAATGCACTTCATTAACATCACTATGGACTTCCACTGTGAAAGACATGGCTTTAAAAATGTAAAACCTGCAACATTATCCACAGCACATCAGCAGGAATAGAAAGTATAAATCTGACTCATGAGAATCTTAGCATGACAATAATTAACACACAATGAAGCACATCCTCAGCACAAGGCGGCCTTAAGTTTCTTTAAAAAGATTTAATGGACTGAGAGAACAACATACTTTTAACTAGGGAAAGTGTGTTTTTCATTTAGCAACCTACAATCAACTTCGTCCCGCTGCACATTCCTGGTCCCGTCTCCACAGTAACAGCACTCAAGCAAAGACTATTTGGAATCATGTGCCACTTTGCAGTCCCACTTTTATCTCAAACATATAGGCAGTGAATGGAAAACCGGGGACAGAGGGCAACTGTTCTCACTTTCAGCAAACTGTGCTTGATGTCAAACACTAACCATAAACAAATACGAGCATAAATCTTTTAATTATTGTTAAGAATCTGTTTACTTTAACAAGAGGACGTGGAAAAAGACGTTAAGCAGGGGCAATTTTTTGGTGGAAATGGAAAACACACTAACAGGACTTTTTCATTACGCATCAAACTGTTTCATTTGCTTTCACAAAGGCCGCCTTTACAGCACAGGCTGCAAACAACTTTGAGTGAAAGGGCAATGCATATATTATCCAACAAGAAAGGGCAATGCATACATTATACAATCAGCATCTGCGTCTCATCCAGACTGAATACACTCTCCTCTGGTCACCTTGTATACTGGGTGGTTTCACCTCAAGCTGAGGCACAACTTGCTTTGAACACATTTTCAAACTAAGTTTTGTCTAACTCTGTATCATCCCTCCAAGGTAATATGACCTTTACTTTCAAGTGAAGATGCACAAATTGACTGTCCTGCGACCTACACTGGCTGAAACCTCTTTGTACATAATGTATATGGGCAACCATGTTCCTTTATTTTCAATCAAGCACGGGCTAATTTCATAGGTGTTGGGCTACAGATTTTCTTGACTACAGATACTTCTTGAGTGTGGGTCTCTTGTCCAAAAGTGCATCTCAGTCCTAAATCCTTCCATTCAAATTTCCTCAATACATTTTTCACCAGACATAACTCCATTCTGCAGTCTGAGATGAAGTTATACAATGGATAATTTAAAAGTGCTGAAAAAGGCCCTCTGTGAAGGTGGCTCTCTCCCCTTTCCCTTTAACTTTCCCATATTCCTCCAATTGTCTACCTGAGCTTTTGATCAATTAAGGCTCAGCTTCCTGATGTGCACAATCCCCCTTAGTCATCCCAGACAGGAAATGAAAAGACGGTTAGTCATTGACAATAAAAAAAAAAAAAAAAAAAACAACTCGCCTTTTATATCTGTTAGATGTTGCCCGGTGCAAGGTGTGTCAGGATGAATGTGAGTCAGGTGATCTTTGAGGAGTGGAGACATGTTTGGATTCATTATGATTTGCATTGTTTTATTGCTCATCTGTTTGGACTAGCCCTGAAAGCTGACCTCAGAGGACTTCAGCTGATTAGTTGACCCTTTACAGGCACATACTTCTTTGGCTATATTTAATTTGTGGGCACTGCACAAGGAGTTATAATCCTCACAACTTTCCTCACTACTGACCCACATACAGTTTGCAGTGCTCTCTTGGATTACTCTACAGTCACTCTGTCAGCCGAGGGTGTGTGTCTGCAGCTAGTGCCCTAAAACCATGGAAAACAGTTTCTAAAGATGCAAGCAATCCCTGGCCAAAGACTTTCTGAAGATGAAATGTTTGGGGAAAAAGGGCCATTACATCGGCCATTTGCCACGCTTGCCTCTTCAAAATTGGCACAAACCCTTGAAAAACCCTATCAGTTGACTTCTATGGTTGAACATGTAAAGCTGCAGCCAGCCACTTATTGCATACAAGCCCTCAAGTTACGTGTGTGTGTCTTCTCCAGCACAAAATGGTGGCTGAACAAAAATCTCAAAGTACCTGAACTTTTCGTTGCATACTCTATCTTGAAGCCTCTGGCATCAGCATATGAGTGTTTGAAAGAGTTAATGTTGTGTGTTTGAACTGCTTGTGTTGTACTTTGAGTGGTCGGTAGACTAGAAAAGCAGCTGGTAGACCAGAAAAACGCTATATAAATGCAGCCCATTTACCATTTATGAGATGCAAGGCTTGATTTCTAAAAGGTTAGATGAATAGACTGGGGCTAAAAGCTAATGCTGGACTTAAATTCAACAGCCGAATGTCCAGCTTGCTCTATTTCTGCTGAATCTTCAACTTGGTTAATATGTTAAACTTAAATACTTGAAGAGTGATTAGTATATCGAAGTTCAGCTTTGTTGCTTTGAGTCTTTTAGTCTTTCATCAGTCAAAAATCGCTTGACTTTAAGCAAATTTTCCTACTAAAAGCGAGGAATGGTAAATTTCGGTCTACAGCATGAGAAGGGGCCCAGAAAAGAAGGAATCTCGATAAGAGTACGTTTAAATTAAGATGGCACCGGGCCAGTGACCACAGAGCTTTTAATAACACTGAGAATGTCTGGGCAAACAGTTGCCATGGACTCCCTGAGCAGTCTGACAGAAAAAGAACCATATCTGGAGAAGAGGACGTGGCTTGCATACAAGAACTTACTTCAAATTGGTGTAAATGAGAGCAGGATGGCATTCAATAAACAGCAATCACAGACACCACTTTTAAATGCAATCGCTATTTCTCACTAAACAAATAACTTGTTTGTTCCTTCCTTGTGTGGTTTGGGAACGTCAGTCAAGTGGGTAGCAAGCATGGCCTGTTTGCCCATTCTAAAACACAACCTTTGTACAGATTTGTTAGATACACCTACTCTCTGAGAATCACTCACTGTCTTCTTGCATCAACCACCACTGAGTCCGATGCTTTCCACAGCAACACTCTGTTACCCACAAAGTAGTATTGTTGTTATTCTGTTGTTGTGGATGGATGCCACTATAAGAGGAATAGCTGAAACAATAGTGATTTATCCTGTGGTAATAGAACAAACAAAACACAGATAAACTCATGCAACAGGCTGATGTGGCCTTCACAAACACAACTGCATGGGTTTAGAATTACAAGCGTCGAGTCAAACAGGAAAAGACTTGAACAGTCTTCCCTCGCTCCTTCCCACAAATTCCATAACTGAAGGTGTGCGGCTCCTGGCATTTTCCCCCACACCACTTTTTCATTTGTTTTCTAATTTTAAACCATTTAAAAACATTCTGGTTAAGATTCACAACATGCAGCTGCAGCAGAGTATATAGCGGGGCGTGCACCCGTGCTTATATTTTCCTTTTAGTCGCTAAATATTCTAAATGCATATGGTAGCCTTAAAGACCGCACCCTTCATCTAGTGAAATCATAGGAGGGGCATTACCACCTTGGCTGTATTTAGTTGTCTACTGACCTCAGATGTAATCCATAATAACAGGACCCAACCCAGGACAATCCTATCATTGCACCTCCTGATAATCACTTAATATAGGCCTCAGGGATTAAGTAGAAGATCAGACCAGGCTCCTGGAGTCTGTACCCTACACAGGATTTTGAATCAGAAATGGAGCCGCTGGCCTGCATGTGGCCCCACCGGGACTAATACTGAGGTACCGCAGTCCATCATTAATCTACACCATTATCTGCCACATTAAACTTCCATTACAATGAATTAATTACATAAATGGGAAGAAAATGAACTAAAAACAACACAGAACAGCACTTGTAATTAGTGCACAAAAGCAGAGACAGTCACTCTGGTTCAAGCTTTAAATATCACAGCGTCACTGTTCATAAAACTAAATCTTATTACAAATCAAATATCCGACCACTAACCCACAGAAACAATCACAAACAGACCACAGCTGACACACAGCCCTAGAGGACACATGCTTCATGAAGACTCATCTCCTCATGCTAAATTTACCACGCAGAAGAAGTATTTCCCTACAGATTCACACAGAAGGCTTCCTGTCAACTTAGTGAATAATTCACATTCACCTGATTCGTAGAAAACATTAAACTAAAGCTAAAACATTTTACAACAGTGAAAGTCAGCAGTAGACCAATAAATTGCATTCCAGCTTTCTTATGTAGATATGAACCTTTGAGGTTACATGTGCCAAAAGAAATCAATGTATTATGCATTACGTTTCACTGCCTCATTTAGACATTAAATATGTATAATGCAGAGAGAAATTTAATTTCAAATAGGGAAAAAAAAGTCACATTAAGCCACCCGAGAATGTGATTACCAAGTTTAAAAAGGAGGGCAGTCAGCCAAGTCCAAAACATCAGGTGATTGCTAGGTTTTGGGCAGGAACTTCTGGAATTCCAGACTGCTTATTTTGAGCTAATTTGAGTCAGCTGTTAAAATCATTCTGGGCAGCTGAGCAAGTATTAACATATTTTCCTCAAGATAATAAGCAAGAAAAATTTGCCTTCAGTACAATATTGAAAAAATGCTGTTAAAAAAGAAAAGTTTTCAATGTTCTAAGAGTATTTTAGAGATGACCGTTTTCCAAATTTAAACTACTTTTAAAAAAAGAGCATACTGTGAGGGCATGACTGCGGAAACTGGAGGTGAAATCACTCTGAATAGTCTTCGTACCACAGCAACTACTCAGGAATGTCCACACAGGTCTGAGAGACAGCTGGTCCGTCTGTTCCTGCCGTCAATTCTCCCAAAGAAGAAAAATGACTGGAATCAGGAACCTTAGCCGTCTCCTGGAGGACTCCCTTTGCCTCATTGTTCCACACAGTGACATGACTGAATAAACTCTAGCAGCATAAAATTTCCCTTATGCAAATTACTTCAGGCTGATGCATGCCTATTTCAGAAATTAACACAAGCTTCACATTGCTCTATAGTGGCACTGAGAAAATAGACTCACCGGTTTCCTCATCGATGGTAAATATCCCCAGGCCGGATCCATCTCGTATGGAGTATCGAATCTCACCATCTCGCCCTTTGTCTTCATCTTCAGCCGTCACAGTCATGACAGAAGTCCCAACAATGGCGTCCTCTTTTATAAATCCCTTTTCCACAAACGATCGGAACAAAGGCCTGTACAGATTTTCGTTCACGTCCACCACGTCCACCTCAATGAAACAGGTTGACGACAAGGACATGGGTTTCCCTTTGTCTTTAGCCTTCGCCGTCAGATTGTACACTTGTTTCGTCTCGTAATCTAGATTTTGGACGATACGCAGAGCGCCGCTGAGCTTGTCCACTTCAAAGTTTCCATCTCCATTGTCAATAAGGCTGTATCGTACCTGGCTGGAAGGTCCGATGTCGGGATCATGGGCCTCCAGCCACATTATTACAGTACCGATTGGAAGGTCTTCCCTCACCTTCACGCGATAATTTGGGGGGACAAATTTAGGTGGATTATCATTCACATCTTCCAAGGTGATTTTAAGTGGCACCGTGGACACCAACTGAGGCTCGTTCACTGCCTGGTCCCGTGCTGCAATCTTCAAGACATAAACTGGGTGGAGCTCGCGATCCAGCGGCTTCGTCACCGTCACCACGCCGGTCTCCTCATTGATCGCGAAATGATCCGTGCCTCCCAAAATTGAATACTTTACTAACCCATGATCTCCCTGATCCTTGTCTGTTGAATCCACCTGGATAATTTCCGTCCCGACAGGTGTACTCTCGCTTATTTCCACTGAATATGAATCTTGCAAAAATTGAGGGCTATTGTCATTGGCATCCAGGATCTTAACACCCAAGAGGCGGGACGAGGATTTCTGCGGTATGCCAAGATCGTACACCGTTATGTTGAGGGTATAGTAGTCTGTTGTTTCCCTGTCAAGAGGAGAATAAACCAAAAGCCAGCCCGTCTCCATATCTACTATGAAGCGGCTTTCTGTGTCTCCTCCTGAAATAACGTAGACAAGTTTCCCGTTGAAGCCACTATCTGAGTCCGTGGCACTTAAATGGACGATCCGGGCGCCAACGGGGAGGTCCTCTTTGACTTCAATAACACTGGGGAAAGACTCCGCAAACTGGGGAGAGTACCGGTTGACTGAGTGAATGTCCATTAAGTTGTCATCTGGCTCAGTCTGCGTGTGGATTTTGCTGCCTTGGAGTAGCTTCTCAGCCAACATGGTCGCGACACCCGTTTCAACACACTTCAGCTGGACAGGCTTGCGCGCTGTGATGACAGTTATGTTCATGAACATTGGCCGAGTCTCGTGTTCGCCGTCCGTCGCAACGATTTGTAAACTATGGAGGGACACTTTAGCTGCCTCTCCCTCACTCAGCGTGTGCTTCAGTGAGAGCACGCCGGAGTTTGGGTTCAGTTCAAACAGATCAAGATCGTTCCCAGCTTTAATATTGTACCGTACTAGCTGCAGTTCGTCAGCATCTATGGCAGACACGGTTGTTATCTGCTCTCCCACACCATGATCTCTCGGCACAGTCACTTCACAGTCTACATTTTCAAACAAGGGCTTATTGTCATTCAGGTTATTTAATGTTATGGTGACTGATGCCTCCACCTCCCTCCGGAAAGGGGATCCCCAGTCTGATGCTCTGACTTTGAGATTGTAAATCCTTGGCATGAGCTCATAATCTAGGACCTCTGAGGTACTGATGACACCAGAGAAGTAGTCGATGACAAATGGCTGAGGGCTCAGATTGGTAATGCTGTAGGTCACATAGCCATTCTCTCCTTTGTCGAGATCAGTGGCTTTTACTGTTACGACGCTGGACCCAGTGGGTACGTTCTCATCAACGCTGGCCTTGTAAGACGTCTGCTGGAACTCGGGCGCATTGTTATTCACGTCGGTCACATCAACGATCACTTTTGTTGCTGCTTTTTTGTCCGTGGTGATCACGTCGAGCTCAAATCGTGGAGCGAAGTCAGCATTGATTGGTCCTGCGGTGCTGATTAGGCCAGTATCTGGATTGATAGTAAATCTGTTCTTGTCAGATTTGTGTCTAAAGGCATATTTTAGCTGTGGGTACTTTGGCACGGCTGTAACCATAGTGACAGGTGTATGAAGAGGAGCAAATTCACTCAGATTGACTCTGTAAATGGCCTTTTCAAATATAGGAGGGCCCACTTTGAACTGTGCCGAAGTGACATGTACCAATTTAACAGATGAAAATTGAGGGGGGCTGCCTTTGTCCTTTGCCTGTAAAGTGAGGTTGTATCCAAAAGGCTGGCTGTCCCAGTCTACATCTTTGACTGCTTTTATCTTGTACTCCTTGCTGCCTGGGCTGGTTCTCACAGCCTTGAATTGCTGAAGGGGGTCACCGGCCACAATACTCAATGATGCTATCTCTCCATTTGGTCCGTGGTCACTGTCCTCCACCGTCACAATGGCATAAGTGGGGTCGTGGTCCGCATCCGAGGGGGCCAATGTCACGGCGGTGATTACAGGTGCATGCTCATTGGCTTGCTCCACCCTCACTGTGAGCTTGGCCATGCTACTGAAGCCACTGCTGCCGTACAGCTTCATCCCTCTGTCCACCGCCAGGATCTCCAACTCGTACAGCTTTGTCTCGGAGAAGTCAAGTTTGCCGGTCAGTGTCACCACGCCGCTTGTCGGGTGAACCGCAAACATGTCCGTCCACTCTCTGAAACTGTAGTAGTATTCTCCATTCGTACCGATGTCTGCATCCGTCGCCGTGACCTTGGCCACACTGGTGCGTATGGCCGTGTTCTCTGGCAGAGAGATGCTATAGGATGTTGGCGAGAAGAGAGGCCTCAGATCATTGGTGTCCAGTACCTGCACCTTAACTCTGGTGCGACACTCAACATTACTGCTCCTCTCTGAGGCTTTGACAGTCAGCATGTAGTGGTCTTTAACCTCCCGGTTCAGAATGGCAGTGCTGCCTCCTTTGGTCCGTATTCGCAAAAAACTGAAATCTCCCAGCAGGTAGTCCTCTGCTTTGAACAAGTTCTCATTGTCTCCAGAGATGATTTTGTACCGAATCTCCCAGGCTGGATCTGTGATGTAGATCCCCATCTTGGTGTGACTCTCTACATAAGTCTTAGCAGCAGAGTTCTCATATATGGTGGCATTGTAAACGGGGTGGGTGAACTGCATGGAGGCGGCCCTCACCATCCTTTGGTTCCCTGCGCAGCCACCGAGGAGCTGCAGGAGCAGCACGAGCAGTGAGACCAAGTGCTTCCCCATTATCGTACCGTGATCTTCACAGAACCACCTGGAAGCAAAAGAGGGGACTGTTAGTGTTGTACCACTTTACCACAGAATACATTTAGTACATAAAATTAACTGTAATTACAATAAATAAAATCTTAAACAGCAAATAACCACAAGAAAATACAATTTTCCACTGTCAGCCCACATGGAAAGATAGTCTAACTGCTGAAATCCGTATGCCTTTCTCCAGTGTGCACGTTCCCAGACTCCTTTAAATGTCATGACAAGTGATGGCTGAGCTGATAAATGGCTAAATAGGTTCCATGTGGAAATAAGATAAAGCAGAGCAGTCAGTCAGGTGACGAGATCTAAGCCTGCGCTGCTCCCATGTCTGCACAGTGCCAGATGCCACCTCTGTGCACTTCCTAACAGAGGAGCCCCATTTATCCTCGGCATCAGCTTAATGAGCTCAGAAAAAGAACTGGCAATGTGGAAACATGTAGCCTAAATCTTCAATTTCCTTGCGGATGCAAAAAAATAAAAAATAATACTTTCAGCGTGAGACTCAACATTTGGTGCTGGTTTCTTTTACTTGTGTGTCGAAAGGCAATTCAAATTCATTGTTGAGGATTGTAAGGATTTACAAATCTAATTTACACAGGCAGCCACAACTGTGTAGTACAAAAACTTACAATGGCGCTGGACTTTCCTGCCTTTAATACCGGCAGGCACGCAAATACAGAAAAAAAAAAAAGAAATCAAACGCAACACTGCTGCCTTCCACCTCACAGAGCCACAATCACTGTTAAAACCACAGAGGAGATGACTCTGAAACTGCTTTGAAATTGCACATTCATTGGTTTACAGCCGCTTAACGACGTCTCGGGCTGCGTGGGAGTCCGTACAAAGACAAATAAAAGCAAGACGCTGCTTGTGACTGCGCAGGAGTGCTGAGCATAAAAACCTACAATATTTACTTTTGGCGTGTCCAAAATGACCAGAGCAAGGTTTAGTTATGAATGCTTCGTGCGGGGTTAATAAGTAACAGAGAGGAGCTAAAGTCACCTTAAATCTCAAACTATCGCCTGCAGGTACAAAAGAACCATCTGCTTTGCGGG
Source organism: Haemulon aurolineatum (assembly GCA_038406115.1). Taxonomy (NCBI): domain Eukaryota; kingdom Metazoa; phylum Chordata; class Actinopteri; order Lutjaniformes; family Haemulidae; genus Haemulon; species Haemulon aurolineatum. Next base: position 8,144,138 of record JBCAUF010000134.1, read on the forward strand.
CGACCATTGTAAAGAAAAATCCAAGAAAAAACTCAAACTTCCACTTTATTATTTCACACGTACAATCAAAAGGATATAGCATTTCACATGAGCGGCGTCTCTGCAGCCTCGGACCAGTGACCCGCTTTCATTAAGAAAAAGGAGAAATATTTGAGGGAAATAAGTTAGGAGCCTCCAGACTGTTTCATTTCTAACCCCATCCCCCAACTACAGCCATTCACTACATGAGACGATGGCAGCCGAGCGCTGAGCACAAATCTGCCTGGGAAGGAAAAAAAAAACGACCCGCACTTTAGCAACGCAGCACAACACAAAACAACGTATAAACTGCAGTCAGTGTGAAGATTAAACACCAAACCGCTCCGTGTTAACAAAAAGGACATTACGGTAATAGTTTTGTAGAGACTAAACTTCCCAAAGAGGCAGCGAAAGCAGCCGTGGGTCGGTTTCTTTCACGGCTCACAATAGCCGACCTAACCTATCTCAACTTTTTCAAACGTCTCAAAGATGCCGAAGCACTCAAAAGCACCGCCGAGTACAAAACGGACGACTCACCTACCTCTTCTCGTATTAATCTCGTATGTTTGGGGGTTTTGCATGTAGTTTATGTAGTCCAAATCTCGGCATGGTAGTACGTGGACTTGTCTCCTCTCCGTTACTCCATCTAGCACCAACCACCACCAGGCAAGGCAGCCTCTCTCTCTCTCCCTTTCTCCCCCCCCTCCGCTGCTGCTTCCCTTTCTCTCTCCCACACTGGAGCTGCCCCGGTATCTCTCCGCGCTGCGCACGTCCGGATCTACTTACCGGCTGGCAGCAGGATAAAACCCGGGACCACGGTGCTTTGATTTACTGTGGCTGCACCGTGTACTTATCTAAAATATTATGAAAAGGGCCAAAAGGCAGCGCTCAGCTAAATCAGATAATCTCATAACCATCACACGTGTAGCAGACATAGCCCCAAGGCAGTCTTTTCTTTATTATAAGCGTCCTTAAAGTAAATTATTTGTTAATAAAACTTTGATGGGGTGTGTTGATTGTGGCTATATCTGCAGGATGTTGGCTGTCATTTTTTTATTTTTATGTTTTTCATTTTTTTCTCAAATTGCTCATTGAAACCCTTACGGCTATTAGGCGCAGGAGATGTAGCCCAATTTAAGGTTGTGACTGATGTGACTTTTTTCGAATCATGAATTATAGTTCCATTTTAATTTATTTTTATCTTCTTTATTACTATAAGCTATATAAAAATAACCTACAACAGAGTACTCCTGAGATTAGCACACGACACGTGAGATATCCTTGCAGAGGGCAAAAATCTTGTCCTGCCCAAATGGGACTAACCTTAATCCAATATCCATCCCTTCAGCTGCAGCCCAAACCACTTACGCGCTGTGACGATTTTATTTTGTGCAAAATAAAAAAGGTGATTTCACTAGTATGACCTCCGGCTGGCGGTAAACAAACAAACAAAGCACTATGGCTGTAAAGATTGTTTCAATGAGACAATAATACATGCTCACAGTGCTGAAAAATGACCCGAGGATCCACATCATAATTTTGGTGCATAAACTCTATTTTGCGAATGAAATCGCAGTTCAGGGCATCCCATATGATGATAAATAGGCTAATAATACTTGCAAATGCAAAGTTCCTCGCGCGTGTTGTTGCATTTTATGTGCTTTAACATCAACTCTGAAGATTATCTTCTTCTCATTCTTCTTACTAATGTAATTGTTTTTTAATGGCCTGGGTTAGGCTGAAAATATAGTGCCCAACAGCGCGTCCCGGGGCTTTTGCATTTTTTTGGCATTAGAGCTGGGTGACTGATGGTGGGGGTACACTCGCCATGAAGGCTCTGATCCCATCAACCCCCCTCCTCACACAGTCATGCTGGCTGCCTCTCAGACCAGAGCTGCACCACATTCCCTCTACAGGAACTCCGGAGTGTGGCTGCAATGCGATTGATGGCGCTGTCTCACTGCTCTTGCCCGGACTGCAGCGGTACAGCTGGTGCGCCTGCAGAAAAGCCTGCGCTTGCATGCAGCTTGACAACTTGTCAACTTGTATCGCTCCGGTCCGTGCGTGCGTGCGTGGCGCGCGGGTGCGTGCGGGTGCGCCAAGCGTGCGTATTTGCGCGTACGGCCGTTTGGCACAACTCAGACAGAAACGCTTACTTTTAAACGCCGCCCTGTTAAAGATGCTCCGAGTTGAGCACAAAGTTTTAAGAGTCACATTAGGAGCGAAAACATGAGCCCGACGCTTCTAATTTTACTCAAAGCTACTCACCAGACCAGCTGGGTGATCGCCGGCTGCCGCTCCAAACTTCACTTCACATAAATCCTAACAGATTTTGGTAGATATTTTTTTGCGAGCATCTCTCAGATGAGGGAGTCTTCTGCTGGAGAGAACCCTCTTCCTCCTCAGTCCCTCACAGTCCTCAGAGCCTTCTGTTCCGATCCGCTCAGAGCCTCAGAGAGTCATCACACTTGGTGGCTTGATACAGTAGAGCTGTAGGCTATGGTTTGCCTCGCTCCTCTCCTCTCCAACGGCTCAGGTGGAGTTGCATGCTGTTGCTGCCTTCAGGTGATATCGGAAATATCTCAACCCTGATAGGAGCGCACGAGCAAAGGGGTGAAATTATAGTGGAAGAAGTGGCAAAGACGTGTTTTTCTTGCCTACATTAGTCCCGTTCGGCGGCAGAGCTGCTGAGGGGGGCGGAGTGAAAGGAAGTCACATCAACGGCTGAAGGAGAAAGTGATGTCTTCGATTAGCAGCTTGTATGTTTTTGTTTTGACTCTGAGCATGTCTGATTATTTGTCAACCTTAGTTTAATGGATTAAAACGTGAATTGTATGTCTGATGCACATTTCTTCCCCAGTATAGCCCAGCTTGATGCATTTCTTAGATACAAAAAAAATACAATCAAAACACATATTTAGTTACAAGGTCATTTTTTAAATATTTATACTCCCAAAACACTTGAAAGTCATGTGAAAAACCACAAAGTTTCAAAATATCTGCATATCAGATCCCCTTGAAGGCATCCAGGATCTGACACCTTCAGCTTGAGAACTGGCTCTGACGTCACAGATTCCTCTCTCATGCCATGCATACACAGCTCAGCGTGTTGCCTGCAGTTTAGCTGTGTTTATTCTCTCAAAAATCCAAGCAACCTCCTCACAGCATTTTCTTTTTTTTTTTCCTCCCATTGCTTTCTCACTTCATCCTGTTCATGAATTGTGTCCTGTCTGCTCCTTTGAGAAACCACCGTGTAGTTTTAACGGTAATCAGTGACTGCACTAGAGCATCCGAGAGGCAAATGTCTTCATTCCACTCCTCAGAACATGTGCTTAACGGCCAAACTCGACACAGTGCTGTGAAGTGGCTGCCAAAAAATGCCAGAGCAGGGAGAGGGGCCGTTTGGGCCGGCGGTCCAGCGTGAGAATCTCTGCCTAATGTCCATTCAGCACCGGCTCATTAAAGTCACATTTGCCCACAGGCTGAGTAAACGAACGAGACCTATGGGTTTGGTGTGTGTGTATGTGCGCGCGCGAGGGAGAGCGAGAAGAGAAGGAGGGAGGGTAAGATTGAGCATGTGTGTCAGAGAGCAAGTGTGTAATGTTTCATCTCTCTCTCCCCCTCTCGGTCTCCCCCCCTAACTCGCTCCCAGTTTTGTTCGAGACAATGTCTGAAACAGCTTTTCTCCTGCTCTCTCCCCCTCCACTCCCTCTCTTAGCCTCCCCTCTGATCTGCCTGTAAAGCTTTAATTGAATTCAGGTCAGGTGATGCCCAGGGCTGGTTCCACCGCTTTGATCTCACCAAGTGTTTGCAGTCCTTGCTGCTGGGGGTCAGGTCCTAGTGCCGTATAGACCTTATGTATGGTGTTTGCATTGGGCAACATCTCAAGCCGCTTAGTAACCAGTTAAACCAACTACATAGGCTAACTGTGGTGGAGGCAGCACTCAGATCCTTCAGTAAAAATACTGATACCACACTCTAAATATACTCTGGTACAAGTTAAAAATGTTAGCATGGAAGTATAATGAAAGTTAATGGAGATAAAGTATTGAAAGTAAGAGAACTCAAGAAACATCCCCTGCGATTGTTACATTATTATACAATAAATCGTTAGATTTACTCATGCATTCATGTAAAAACAGGATTTTACTGTGTTACTCTTGAGGTGGTGCTCAGTTTGTATACTGTTTATAGGACTGCAACTACTGATTATTTTCATTATAGATTAATCTGCTGATGATTTTCTTCATTTATCAATTGATTGTTTCGGCATGAAAAATGGCTTAAATGAGTATCAAGATAGTTTTGTGTCAAGCAATTGATTGATTAATGGACTGATCGTTTCAGCTGTACCTGTATGATGTTTATCTCTGAAATGTAATGAAGCAGAAAAAGAAAGCAGCACCTCAAACTTGTTCTTAAGCACAGTATTTGAGTAAATGTACTTAGCTACATTCCACCACTGCCCTCTGACTGCATATAGGTTAATGGCTTGATGACTGATACATCAGCTATGTCTCTATGTGCCACACAGGTGCGAAAGGCAGAACGAGTCTGTCCTCAGTCTCAGTGTGTCATTATGACAGAGTCCTCTGCATGCTGCTTATTTTCTCTCATGTAACACACTGCAGGCTCAATTTCCTCTTAAAATCATACTAATCCACCACAGATTGTCCTCGTGCTGATGAGAGATGTCAGGAACGGGCACGGACTGGCGTGCTGAGTGAGTTACTTCTCCTTTTCCCCGTGACTAATGTCTTAAGCTCAAGGTTCCCCCTGCAACTTGAAACTGGATAGAGATCAGGAAAAGATACAGATGATTTGTAGTGTGCCCGCAGCTATAGAGCACCCAGGTATCCGTTTCTCCCACCACCCAATCTGTGTAGAATCCTGAGGCAGAGCTTAACTGTAAGAGAGATTAGAATTATTCAATATCTACCCCGCTGTGGTGTCCTCAAGTAAAGACATTGACCCTCCAAGAGCTGATGCGACTCCTCTTAAGAAGACACTCTGCGCAGGAAGGGAATTCATTATCACAAAACTAACCGAACTACCACCCAGAGAACTGATACTCAGGGCTTCAAAATTAAGCTTTATTTTGTCACACAATGTACCTGACTTTGTTTTTTTTTTTTAGAAAATAACATAAGAAATATAAGCATAATAATAATAACAACTGACATTTCCCCTGCAGCCGGAGACAAACTGCTGTGCTCTCAAAATAAAGTCTTCTGCTGCCTCAAGCAAAGCAGGAGATTATCTTAGCAAAGCCCCTTGGTTGTAGAAGCTTCCGTAATTACCCAAAGAAATGACACAAGAATACACCACGCTATATCTGGAGCGACCTGTTTGGAGAGTTAACATTACTGCATTATTTATTTGGTGTTGTTACTTTAAGAGAGCATGCAAGTGAAAAATAAAACGTGTGAAACAGATTAGTGCACGCTCTCTGTATGCGGGGCCATCATCAGAACTTGTGCCGGGCCCTTGGGGAAATCAATAGCCCCCCGTTTTCCTGCTTATAAACTCTATATTTGACTCGTACTGGGGGTTGCATTCCGAAGCTCTTTGTTATTCAGTGGTTCATAATCCAAACAAGATGGCCGTCCCTGGAGACGTCCCCAGGTGGATCACAGTAGCACATTCAAAATGTGTTGTAAACAGACTGTTCACCTCACTTGCCCTGAGAACAAAGTCTGTCTAGTCACCCAAGAAGAGTGAGGGCAATTATGATTTTTTGATTAATATTCTATTTTCTCCCCTGTATTTTGACAACACAGGAAAAGTTGATTCAATTTCTTGTTGAGTGTAACATGAGAATACTGACACCACTCACATACAGTTGTGCTCAAAAGTTCCACTCATGCTTAGTGGTAGTTGCTTATCAATAAATGGCTTCATCCAATCGCTGACCATGAGTGGAAAAAAGGTTTTTGTGTTATCATTCATATTCTCTGAAAAAAAGCCAAGAAAGCAAAAATTCTGCCGGGGTATGTAAACTTTTGAGCACAACTGTATCTGTCTGTTCAATATGAGCCTATAGCCAGTGAGCTTAGCATAAAGACTGGAAAAAGAGAGAAAAATAGTAATTGCAAACTCCTCTATCAGCACCTGTACAGTTTACTGACTGAGAGATAATATCTCATTTGTTTAATGTTTGGAATAATGTAACTGTAAAAACAGCAATTTGTGTTAATTAATGAGTCTATTACCTTTGGCCAGAGCCAGGTCAGCTGTTCACCCATTTCGACCATTTAGAGTGGTCTCTCAACCAGAACATGAAGAAGGATAATTCCTAAAATGTCGACCCATTCCATTAAGCTTATCAGAGGAGTATTATAGTTTGTCTTGTTTAATCGTGCAGCTCAGATGCAATGACACATCTTTTTTCCTGCTCCTTGTCAAATCACCTTTCCTCCTCTCCTCCAGAGACTCTGGACTCCAGAGATCTGATTGACTGGCTGGTAGGGTAGGTAGCTTGGCGAGATAATATCTCTGAGGAGTGTGTGCTAAACATATCATGACTGCTAAACATATGCTGTGCAGTCTATCTGCGTAGTGGCAACACCAAAGTAGAATAAATTGTTATGATTCAGGATAAATAATTTTAATCAGCTTTAAAACGCAGACCATCTCTTTGGCTCTGTGGAATGTGTCATTGTCACACAAGCAGCATGTCAGCATTCATAATTTGGTTAAATTTTTCCTCAAGCACACCTCCTTCAGCCTTCACTCTTTCTTGAGAGGCCAGCTCTTTGATGTGATGTAATATATAAAGGCGGCGGGGGATAAAAAAACAAATTGAACACAATACTGACTGATATTTTTGATGTACTGTATTCCACCAGTCATTTTTTTCCCCTTGCTAAATCCTAATCCCACAGAAATTGTGTCGGGATTATACACAAAAGGCGCATTTTGGACATGGATTTGCATGGATGGATTAGTAAAGCCTTGTAATGGAGGCCCGTGTTTATGGAGAAACCTCCATCTTCTTGTTGTTGCACATTAAAATGATGCGGCGTTACACTTCATGTTAACACACATTACTCATCTCCCACCCTGGGAGCACAGATAATTTCTCGTTGCCATAAAAGTTGTGAATTTGTATATATCAGCAAGGAACAGATGCCCGAGTCAGAATCATTCTGCTTTACAAGGACACTTTCACATGTCAACAAGCCACTCAAAACAACAGACACCCAATGCTGTATGTTCGTTTACAGCTCAGGGCTTTAAGACAGTGATACGGAGGATTGGGAGTGCTTTGAACCCCCGAGGATGATGTTGCCTTTCACTCTCACCCAGCCCATATTTTCCCTTCAACAAACTGGTGCTCAGAAAACAGAAAATTGCAAATAAAACGAAACCATTAAGCACTTCACAGCGTATTCATTCGGGTCTCTACAAGACACCGCCTCGCTCTTCAATTGCATTCTTTGTACAAAAACAAGCCAATCATAGTCCTCTGGCAGTCATGTATTATGTATTTACAGACACATTTGCTTATCTAATAGGAGCCATATCGTGTCTCAGATTTAAGCAGCTTAGGGAATGCCCCGAGGCCCTCGTACTGCTTCCTAATTCTCGGATCTGGGGGATGCCATATCACTCTTGGGAGTGAATAAAAGGACCTAAAAGGACCAAAGTTTCCCTCGTTTTTCCCCTCTCCATCTTGTATACAAAACACAGAACGTTTGTGTCACTAAGTGCCAGAATAATATGTATACGTCCTTGGCACTGTTGCAGCAGAGGATGATGTTTGGTCCTTGCCTGCAGACAATATTTTGTGTAATCACATCTGTAGCAAACAGACAGGCAACCATGATCAGACCGTATCCTTTTACTCAGCAGGTACAAATTATACTTTACACAGTGTAATTGTAGGTGTTTTGTTTCTGAAAGCTGTGAATCACCTGTTCTTTACCACATGTAACCCAAAACCGTGGATCACTTTTACGCTAAATGAACCATTCATAAAACCCCTCCTCCGAACAGTGATTGTTCAAGCTCATCTGAGCACATCCACAATCAGAATCGGAATAAAAAATAATTATTGACCCCCGTGGGGTCTAGTGGCATGTGTATTTAATTTTAGCCTCTCCAAAAACAAAAATACAAGAGCAAAAGTATAAAAAAAGCATTCAACTTTTCAAACACCCAAACCTGAACCCATGCACACATTTATGTACATGGTGTTTTCATTAGAATGGGGGACACTTATTTCAGCACTGCACTCTTGCCAAGTGAACCTTTTTGCACCATAGGCGCCATGAAGTTGCAGAGTACTTAACAAAGGAAGGCGCAAACTCTTCAGAAAAGACCGACTTTTGGCTTTGAGTCGGTTTGACAACTAGCAATTAGCCTACTAACAGGCTCAATGGTCCCGTCAGACAGAGCCCACTAACAACAGCGTTGACAACATGATTTATAAATGTCTATGTAGACGCTGAAAACAACAAGTATCGATATCAGACAGAACT
>JBCAUF010000134.1:8152738-8165600 GCA_038406115.1 Haemulon aurolineatum
GCCACCTTTCATCCAGTGGTCATCCACTTCAAATTTAGCCATTTCTGGATGTATCAGAGATTGGTATCATGTTAGTCCAAATTTAGAGAGACTGACACCCCCAATCGTCCAATAGCCCAATCGTTAGGGAACATTACATTGCATTTCATTTGCCAAATATAAGTGATTACTCCTCCTTAAAGCCTTTTCTATAGCAGCCTTAAAAATGAAACAGCAGAGTCATCATCATAGCCTACCCATGGTGTTGTTTGTCGAGTCTGTCTTTCTGTAAGCTAGGCATCCAAACTGGGTATTCAAAATAATTGTCTCCTTTCTGCCCAAACTAATGAGAATTCCCAGTCTTTTAGCACATGCAGCCATCAAGCGTATATCTAAAACCCTTTTCCAGGGTTCTCGTCTCAGAACAAGTCCACCAGACACTGACTTTTCAAGCTATTCATGGAGCTAATGGTAAGCAGCTCATGAGCTAACAGCGATACAACCTGTCACTAACAGTTGTCATTTGTTGTCGACCCCCCCGTCAGTTTTTCAAGTGATTCAAATCTACCCCTGTTATCAGTTGCATGTGTTTGCCTGTTGATTTTGTTGTCAAAAATATTGTTTCATGCTTGTCTCTAGCTCCTCTAGAGTTACTAACATTCATCGTACATGAAAGATGTATTCTCACGGTACATTATGTGCAAGAAACTGACATTGTGAGATCAACATCAGCTCTGTCTCTTCTCCTCACAGCAGAAAAATAGCAAAGTGCTTCGGTAGCAAATAATCTGCCCTTAGGACATTCAGAGCGGTGGCCCCAACAGCGTTGTCATTTTAAGGCAATATGTTCCTCTGTGTGTGCGCTTGTGTGTTTTAAAATGTATAACACTTTATATGAATGAACTGGCTCTAAGATACAGACTTTAATTGATGTGTTAAAGTCCCCTCTGTAAAATGAAAGCTGAAATTCGGTGCCAGGACCGAGATGCAAATCAGTGGAGCAGCAGGCAGAGTGTGGCATTCATCAATGTTTGATGGGATTCATTCTTTCTTAGAGGCAGTCTGGCAAACTCGGGACAGCACGGAGAGATGAGTGAGAGGCAAACACACACAGCCAAACCGCAGTAGAGAGGGTCATTATCACGTCATATTTTGTCTAAATCAATTGTCCATACGTAAACATTTCAGAAGAATTAAAAAGACCCTGAAAGAATAACTCATTCCATTTTCATCAACTTCCTCGTCTCTGCGGGAGCCTGTCGGCTGCTCTGTGAGTGAAAGCCCTTTCTTCGCTGTCTGTCATTCAATTAAATATAATGGGGTAAAATGTGTCTGCTCGCAGTGCTCAGGGTTATTTTTAAGACATCACTCTCCACCCTCTGCCCCTAAAAGAATGACATCACACACAATACTTGCTGACATTTTTGTACTTGTTGCAGAGTAGACTTGTCGCCTTTGGAGCAGGTTTACTCACTTATCCAACTGTGAAGTTTTTGAGTCATTGGCATAAAAAGACCCTTGAAACTCGTAATGCTGTTGCAATATTAAGCTCATTTATATGAAGAGGTTCAAGAAGTTGCACTAATCAGCCAAGTGAGTCAATTTACTATCAAGACAGGATCTTAAGTGCTGCTCATATTCATGGCTTTTTAAACCAAACCAAGCCTGGTGGCTATGTAGACAAAATGCATAATAATATATAAAGGTGCCTTTAAGCAGGATCCTTGAGGTTACTGAGGCCCTCTTTTGTCGTGTATCCGGATTACATTTAAATCCAGTTGAGAGGGACAGCTGTTCACATCTGGCATCAGAATACGTTTCATGTCGTACGTGTTAGGAAAGTAAGGACACTGCATCGGTGATGTCACATGTGACTTTCTGAACAGATGTTTTGAAGTCTGGAGTCGAGTTTGATTTGCTCGCTCTCGTCTCAGCAGTAGAGGAATGAAAATTTGAATTTGGAGAACGTCGGCAAGTGATAGCCTGGCTGAGACACCTGTCAGTCATCGCAGAGACAACTCAGTACAAATCCCTTGATATGCTCTTATTGAAACAATCTTATTGCTCATTGTCACAACCCCCATGTAAGAAGTTACATTAACTACGAGGAATCTAAATTAATCCGATCCATATTGAATCATTAAATCATTAAATCCAAATGTGTTCTCCAGGTTTTGTTGTCAGGGTCACACATTTGTTAATTTTATGTATATTCACTTGTGACTCACCCATACGCTTCAGTACAAAGATGGGACAGCTTAGGGGTGCACCCTGTGGAGAAAATGCGGTGGAACAGAAGGTACCTTTATACTATGCCTATTGAACAGTTTGGTAGTCATTATTTATTTATGTTTTTGAGTTGCAGATCCAAAAGGATGAGACGAAAGGAAAGAAAGAGGCTGACGGGGAAATGGATGGATGAACGATCAACGTCCCCAAATTCTCAAGTCTCAAGTCGATTGATGACCTGATCGCCAATACTGACACCAAAGCACAGCATTAAGTGCACCACTGAGGGACTGCTGAAAGTACATATATCCCATTTTTGGCTGCCTTCCTCCAGACTGCAGTTATTAGCCATTTAACAGACATTAGACTTGCCCTCGTTAGCTAATGACCTGCCACACACAACTCCACTGCTGATTCAGCACAGACGTCCGGCCGAAGCCAAGCTGACGTACTCTGTACAACACAACTATGTGCATTTAACGAAAATAAACATCCAGCGCTGGAATAATACTCATCTAATACAATTAAATGTCATTGTCTGCCTTTGCGCCGGCAAAACTGAAAAGTTCACGGTCTGTTTTTTTGCTTATCTAATAACAATCACCTCTCAAGTGCATGACCTTTTCTGAGAACAGGGATCAATACAGCTTGCCATGATGCTGCAAACAAACCACTGTTTACTTTACCTTAGCGTATCTTTCACTCATTTAAAAAGGTCAGCAGACTCTGTTATACTGATAGGGCGAGAACCATGCCCTTTCCTTTTTGGATTGATCTGAAGGCTGCTGCAAAATGGACTGCACTCGCTGCTGCTATCCATCTTTTTCCTGCGTCATTTTGTATGTATGCCCTTGTGTGTGTGTGTGGATGAGAGACTTTGAGCGCATGTGTGCTCACGCTTTTGGTACAGTTCATGTATTGTAACACTCTTCAAAGAGATGGGTCAAAACAGTGTTTTATCATCAAGCAGGTTCGGCTCCCCTTTGAAGGTCTAACGAATGTTTCTTGCAGCCCGGGCCCTCTTTGGGTGTGTGTGCAAAACATTACAGAGGCAGTTGTTGGGGGAAGTGGCAACAGCGGCAGCTATTGAAGTTTGGGAAGAATGAAGGCTGAGGATTAGGGTGTTCAAACATCGCTGTCCTGTGCAAGCCTTGATATGACTGCACCTGGGAACAGGCTGTTCCGTACAGTGGCAGTTTCCCAGAGACCAAGAGCAGCCCTGTCAGTGCAACAAGGCAATGTCAACCGAGAAATAGGCACAAATTCTGAAATGTAAAACATGTGTTACACGTTAATGTGTGAAGATGTCATTCCTTTACCACCAATCATAACAAACAGTGCTTGTGTAATTAGCTTAAGCAACTTATGTAAAGGTGAGGTTTTGTTAAAAAATAAAATAAATAAAAGCTCCTCTTGCAAAGAAATCGGTCACTCTGACCTCTGCAGCTTTTCCACCACTCTATTTCAGTGTCAAACTATTGCCTTTTGCCAGGTGCAGGGCTGCCATGCAGTCCTGTTGGGATTGAAAAAATGATTCTCCAATTTTTCTTGCACAGGGAAGGTTTTACAAAATTGCGCTCATTTCATGAAATTGCCAGAGCCCAGACTGGGCTTTGTGATGTCAAGAGGCTGATGTACAGACCGATGCCAGAAAGAAGTCAGCAAGTTGAAATTGCTGTTACACATATTACAGGAATATTATGGGTGTTGGGCACTTTATTATAGGAATTGTTAAAATAGATGCATAATAGCAAGCAGACGTATCGGTTGAGAATGTGTGAATAAATGTCTACCTTGATGACTGTTGGGAATATTACTTGAAAAATATATTACATGTATTTCATTACATTATTTTACTAATTACAAAAAATAACAGCTCCTTCAAAGGTGCCCTGAAGTCTCCATCTGCTAACATCACGTAGAATAGACAACTAGACGTTGTGGCTCAAGGAGGTATTTACCATCAGTGACCATCCTCTGAGAGGAAACTGATATAAACCCTCAGTCAACATTCAGACATTAATTTAGTGCCACTGGAATTATTAACTGTAACATAATTAATGATTTAAACATTTATATCTCCCACAGTATTGTTATTGAACAAAATGATCACGTTACTTAATATGTTCCTAAGTAATGTCTTACTGCCCAACACTGGCCCTGACACAGTGATCCAGAGGAGGTTAGCCAGGTAGAGGCCTACACTGAAAAATGCAATTTGAATTAAAAGTAAATGTGTGTGTAAAGTAAAAGTAAATTTTTACAGTTAATACAGGCTGCATCTCTCCCATCACGCCAGAGGTGAATTGTGGCCAGTTTCTCATTTTTAATTTAAAAAGTCTTGCAACATATTGTGTATTATTACCTATAGCACTTACAGTACATCTATCCAGCTGTGCTCCTGCAGTGAGAATGTTGTAACATGGAATAAATTATTCAACAAAAAGAGAGAAATAAATGTATGTAGCCACCCCTCCATCCCCCCCTCACAGATTTTGCTCCCTTGTCCATTTTCTCTTCTGATGCAGGTATTCATGTTGGGTATTGCACAAGACAAAATATACTTGAGTAAGATGATGAAATTAGCTCGGTCACTCCACAATAAAAGGTTAATGTAGAACATCTGTACTTGACTGTCTTTGATATCGCACTCATGCAAATTGCTTGTGCACCTGTTTGGTTAATCAGACACTTAAAGTCTCATACATGCGCTGCATTAACAATAGTTTTAGGTTTTATTACATCTCTTTGAGTCACAATGGTTTTGGCAGGTATCAAAATTAAATATGGCTTTAGTTTTGAGTTTCCTGGTCAAACTTTAGTTCATAGGAAAATTTAGAAGCATTTGCCTTTCCCCATAAAAATCAGACTAAAGGGAGCACACCTACCAAAGAGGGAAAAAAATGAGAAAAGAGAGAATAACAGCATAAAACTTTGATTTGGAGCTACATAAATTCAATATTTTCATAAGGTATCAGATATTCATATATTATGATCAGGGAGAATTCCAACTGAGGAGAAAAATGATAAGGTAACATAAGTACAATTGACAGACTCCTGCGACTAATCTCCAGGACAGCTTTCATCTACAATATTAGGCTTGCAGCATATTTCAGGTGAATATATGCATGAGGGGAAAATTGGACTATTTTTATGCTATCTATATTTTGGAGTCACGAAAAGGCAGTAAAGTCTGTCCATTTTCCACCTAAAACAGTTCCTGTGCTGAATGGGTTTGTCAAGATTTCCTTTGGAGATTTCATGATTTATGTTGTTGCATAAACAAACACAAGGCATACAGTATGCTATTATATTCTGATATGGATACACAGACACGTGAGCTAGCTGAACTGACAGAGTGTTCCCATGAGAGTCAATAAGCCTGCATGTTTAGTCTCTGAGCATAATTGATGAAGCATTTGTGGATCTAACAGTTTGATACGGCGCTCTGTAATGCTAGCTGTATCAAAATGCTGTTACAGTCGACTCCCCGCAGAGAGAGGCCGCTTCGTATTTCCGTCAAGGTAACAAACCACCTTTTTTCCCCCCTCACTCTCTTGCTGGCTGGAAATAACAAGGGGAATATTCCCTCACATGTCTCATTTCCTTGGTATGCCCCCTGCTTTTCACCACCAGGAAAATGCCAATAGGAGAATATTGAACCAGATAACAGACTATGACAGTGTTGCTTTAGTGTGGTGTCAGTGACATTACAGAGGATTGCTCCTGAAAGTGGAAAATCCAATCAGGCGGTGACTCTCCCTAGAGCTAAAGGCCCACAGACTACAGAATGATTCATTCAAATTCTTTGATCGGACCGAGTTATCTCCCAATTCGTCTGGGATTGAAGACAAACTGAGGAGATCCGGACCATGAGGACAAGAAGTCTTCTTTTTACTGGACAAATGTAATGCGAACGTAATGTGGTGCAGCATTGAATCATTGCAGTTATATGTAATGAAATTGTCAGAATTAACAAATGGGTTTTATTTCAAGCAGTATAGTACTGTCTATGTGCCCAGCCTAATGTGTGCAGCATGTAAATCTGTATCTTTTTGTGAGAAGCATGAAAACCATCAGGGTGAAAGTTAAAATATTGATAAAGAATAATATAACTATTTTATCATAAGCAGTAAAGAAATCATGAAAATTTCAGTGCCTTTGCAAAGTCAGAGAAATTGAAGTGAATATTTCATTCCTTCATTTCATCACTGTCTGACAATATGAAGCAAACTGGGCACCAGTGACTGGAGAGCCTTTGGACATGGCTGATACTGGGGAATCAAAAATACATTAGATAGGGCAGAAATATTTCACAGAACTGCGGGGGTGACCTGGGATGTTATTATCATCATTCATTTAGTTCCACCCTGAAATTGCCCTTGGCTAGTGAGACATGCAGTCCAATCTTCAACCTTTTAAAGTCTCTGACATGTTTATGCCCGTAGTCTTTTTTCAGTGTGTGAATGGCCACTGCTCAGGCATCAAGGAATATCATTAAAGGACCATGAGCACATGACCAAGGCTTGTGGGTTCACACAACAAATTACACATATATTAATATATTTATTCTCATCACAGACGCTGATGTTGTGACCCACAAGTCAAGGGGAGGGCAATGTTTGTGCAGTGACATCTGTGCGTAATGCTTGGCCATATGTTATTATGTTCCTTTATTCAGCTCTGTCTAAAAATAACACATTTAAATGCTAAACATAGTGTGCTTTTGAGACTATTTTGGTGGCTAATTAATAAAATGCAGTTATTGAAATGTGGAGCAGACAGAAGTCTCGTAAGCTCACTTCCAGCTCCGCTGTTTGAAAATCTGATTTCTCACTGTTCAGTCTGGAGCCTCAAAAGGCTTTGTACAACTTTTTTTCTCACATATGCAGTTGTACTCCTCAAGACCTGTAAACAGACTTTGATGTTTAAAATCTGTGACGCTCCCCCAGATTTGGTTGATTTGGTGACACCCGCAGTGACAGCAAGTGAGGTTTAATACTTCTACTGTGTAGTTATTTGTCAGAAATGCGACAGAAGAGCAGTTGGGGTGTCTTTTTGTAGTGTTTGCAAACAAACTCAGTTTGATTAAGAAGAATAATTGGCTTTTTTCCATCATGCCAATATTTACAAATTGTAAAAACCTTTAAGGAAATTCACACCACGAATAATATCAAAAGAAAGATTTGATTTAGTGCAGATTTTAAGGATTATAACTTACATTTTCAATATGATATACTGACTATCAATCAATATCATATCAATATTCCTCGTGGAAAACATTGTTTTATTAGTATTTATGTGCAACAAAGGCAAGAATGTCCTGAAACCATTTCTCTGTTGGCCTCTATCCATTTGTCTGTCAGCTTGTCCCCATTAAGAGAAATAATAGTAATCCATAAAAGTGAGGGTATCTTCTGTTCTATCAGTAATATATGTTGTAGCACACTGGCAACTAAACGAGTAGCATGCTGGATCTTGATGTACTTTACACCAGTAATGCGCTTTTTAAACAAACTGTTTATCTCTAAAACTGGATTTCCTTGTCAGGGTTGATCAAGATTACATCAACTAAATGGTGTCTGAGCTTTATCTACAGCGTTAAAAAATCAAACAATTAGAGTCTCCAATTCAACCATATCAGTGATAAGAATCTGAAACTGCAACTTTCTATTTGCACTGAGACAAGAAAAACTGGTGCTTTTTGCTTGTAGCTGAAAATTGCCACAATACAATTATATTGTTACCAGCATCTTATACATTTCCGAGGTATTGACCGTATTTTGTGAACAGTAGGTACACACTTCCTTTTTTCTCCCAACTCATTTATTCTTAAGATGGTGCTTTCCCCGTAAATCTTTGTCAAGCTTTTATTTTCTATTGATCACTGGAGTTGCTAAGTAGCATGTTGGTGCCGGGACCATTCTAACAGTGGATGGAGACAGATGAACTGTATTGATTTTGTGAATTAAAATGATAATTTATCTTTTGAGTGCATAGTGCAATATCTGCAATTTTTTCCCAATATGTTCATCTTAAAGGGGAATTGTTTTCTTCAGTTTGATAGAATGCAGATTCTTTAATGTAAATACATTTACAATGCAGAAAATGTGTAAATATATATATATATATATATATATATATATATAGGAGAGATATATTTTGTTTACCCAGATATTTTCCTTTCTTCAACAGTGAGTTGCCAATTTATTTTTCCAGCCATATGGCTTGGCTGGTCAGGTCAGGTAGTCTGTTGGTTTCCAAGAGCCTGTTTGGTGAGAAGAGCTGCCTGCTTCTGCTGGAAGTGGGTTTGATGAGACCAGTGTGACCCAACCGTACAATAAAAGCAAAACAATGAGCTTGAAGAGGCAAAAAAGCAAATAGAGTGATATTTATCTGCTGGGTTCATCATTATGCACGACCCCTTTTATATTACACATATTAATTTGAGTCAACATTAATATAAAATATATTGTTTCATCAGCCTTTAAATTATGACCAAAACAAGGAACGGAACATGTGTAATTTGTTCATTTGGGGTCCCTGGTGGCCGTTGCACTCTAAACAGCCACTCTGTTTGCTAATGCCTCAGCAGCTATGTTTATTGATGAAAGATACGTGGAAATTGCTCTTTTTCCTACTATTGCATTCTGTTCATTAAGCTTCCACCACAGCTAAATGGAAATGCCCTTCACTTGAGGCAGCAGACCACCCAATCTGGCCCCTGGTGAATTTATGACAGCTCCCCCCCCCCAACCCCCCCCCCCACTGCCCCCCAAACTTCCGAGCAGTTGTACCCTGAGGTGACAGGCACGTCACCATTATTTACTCTCATGCCACCACCCGCAGAATCAGCAACTGGCTCAAAGGTCAGCAGGCCGTGTCTGTCTGCGCCTCAGCCACCAGACGCTCACTCTTTTCTCAGCCCGCCTGCGCCTCACGGACACTCCGGGGAAATCTGATACCCCCACAGCTGCAGCTCCCAGAATCAACAAGTACAGATTCAGTGCAGTCCCACGACACATGCGTGGCAATGACAAATAGACCTACTTAATTAACAATTCATTCTAATCTGATCTCTGCTCTCAGGTCCCTTGATCAGCTGCTTTAATCTATCCTATGGAGAATACAGTGACATCAACTCACTTGGCTTGTTAGTTAACATTTTCAACTGAGCCATGGACTAATAGTATGCCATAGACATACAGAGGCAATGCTTGTGCGCTGCAAAAATACCAGACTGTGTTACAAGATGCATATATCTACCACTGTAGCTAATATTAATATTTACTGTAATAAACAATATGCCTTTCATATTCAATATTGCATAAAACAAACACACAATGTGACTCATGTAGTATTTTATTCATAGAGATTTTGTCTTCTGTCATTAATGATCTGCTCTCTGAAACCCTCCCCCTGGGCAGCAATCATCCAATCATAGATCAGCAGCTGTAACTAGGCAACCCTGCAAGCTTCAGATGTCTCCACATCTCGAAGCCGTGTGCATGACGCTTTGGTAAAAAAGAGTAAAGGGGGTGCTTGCATATAGCTTATCTACACTATTTTTATGGGGTTAAATGTTATATTGGAAAATTCCTCATTCAGAACCCTGCAAAACAAGGGTAATGTATTCATTTCCATGTCTTCTAGCCACCTTGGCCAACTGGAGAGGATGCTGATTTTGCCCGGCCATTAGCATGACACTTACAGCATATAACCAGCTTTCAAGATTTTTTTACAGGGTTTTTTGTTTTAAAATAAGTCAGTTGGAGGCAGTGTCTTCAACCTTGAAATGGACAATTGCCAGCTAAAAATGAGATACCTGCCTTTATGTACCTTTATCTAAACCAGAGATACAGAGCTTAAAAAAACTTCTAAGCATTTGTAAAGGTAAATCTGCTACTGCTCCCTCTTTAAATTCTGTATGTACCATACCAGAATAAAGAGCTTCACAGGCTTAAAAACAGAAACTAAGAGGGGCAGGGCTTAGTGACTTATGGTCAATTACCTGTGCCGTGACGAAAATTGGCACCACACAGTGATGCAAAGTGTTTTCTTCATTGTGACTGACAGAAGTAAAGAGTTAAAATCCTCCATTCATCTTTGAGAGAAACACTTGGGGGTCTCTTCTGTCATCCTCTTTGCACCGAATATTCCACCGAATATTTTATAAACACATTTCTCCCAAAAAGAGTGCTTGCTATGTGGTATGAGGTTCTAATTGTATTCTCCTTGGTTATGAAAATGAGAACTTGTAGTGAAACTGGGTCTGAGAGATGAAAGGATAGAGGAGGGTCGATTCAAGATTACTCCTTAGACAGACAGATCTTGTTGAGCTTCTCTCGAAATATGTAAAACCACACAGACTTTTGTTTAGACAGTGTTTGTAATATGTCTTCAAAGTGAAGCTGACATCACATTCAAAAACATTAAAAGATCGGAGTTTAGATAGTGAAAATGTCAGCTTTTCCTATTTAGATGATGTTGTGTGCTTCCTAAATAAGGCTACATTCTGCTCAGATCCATCATCTACAAGGCGAGAGGGAGTGTGAAGCCGTAAGACAGCTGTTCAGTATGTGATGTCTTCATTTGTATACTGTATGTGTGTGTTTCTGTGTGTGTATGGACCAGTTGCAGGCTGGTCAGCGGTATGACACAGATGCTGGAGGCTATATGGAGAAAAATGAAGCACTGGCCATTGGTAACTCCCACATAAAAACTGTATTAGACTATGGTATGGTTAGGGCAGTAATGTTGCCCCCCATTGCACTTGATTACAGCTGTAACAGTGCTGCTCATGGCCACCTACATGTGTATGTGATCACTGTAATCTTGTATATCCCACAGTTACACTATTATCAACGCAGGAATTCTCACTTCTTCCACTATTCCAGACTCATGGACTTCGCCTGGGGCCATTATTTTACAATGTAGCCCACTAGGCTTGATCTTAAAGTGCCGGGCAGACTCAGAAAATTAGGCTTATGGCTGAAGGCAGGTAGCCACTGTAAAAGCCTGTGAAAGGATGATGGGCACTAAGGAAAAGAAATACTGATTCCAAATCTGAGCAGTCAGAATCACATTCAATTCTCAAGTACAGAGCAAGGACAGCGTATCGATCACAACTTCATGCTAAGTATGCATGAAGAGTTGCTGTCTGATAAATGGAGGTTGTGGATATTTGTAGTCACAGCCAACAACCAGCGTTGCCGGTTTTTCATTGTCTACATTTTTGGCGGAAAATGAATACTTGACACATTATGACCACGAGCATAGAACAAAAGTAGTCAGCACCACATGCCTCTGCCAATGCACCATCCCCTGAATTCATTACTGTGATAAGAGAAAATGTTTCTTTTAAATCCGCATCTGGTTCAGATTTGCATACAGAATATGATTCTGGACCATCACGGGATACTTGTACGAGAGCCAAAACCAACACTGTTGCAGTCAGAAATCAACTTCCATACATTGGAAGACAGAAGTGTCACAAATACTTATTATTATACTGACAAATTACTGAACAGGTAGAAATAATACATTTGTGGGGGAACACTTTCATCCTCGGATGAAAATAAACTGGAACTTATTTAAGGAATAGGGAGGTTGTATATGTCAGTGAATCAAAATAAACTGCACTTCCCATTTTTGTTGTAATTTAAGAACATGTCACCCAGTCAATGCTGTGGGTCAGTGATGTATTTTAAAGTTTTTGGACAACAGTGGAAAAAACACCAAAACACTACTAAGCCACTATATCAACCTTTGGTTACACAGACAAAACTTGTTTGTAAGTTTATTGTTGGCTCTGATCTTTTAATAGAATTTGCTGCCAGTTACTTCCTTGGTGGAAGTAACTGTCAGAGTCTAATTTAAAGATGTGGAGATCATTCTTGGCATTAAAAGTTGGTGAGGCAGGACTAAAATTTAAGCAGTATTATTTCATTAAAGAACGGGGATCCCATAGACATATTCTTTCATCTGGTCCAGAGTTGCTTCGCTTAAACTCAATAGGAGGCAGGCACACTAAATAGTTAAACTTTTCACCCAAGGTACAAATTATTTTTTACTGCCTCCACCAGTGAAGTTTGCAAGAAATAAGTGTCAAGGTATCAAAAAGGCTGTATATATTCCAGTAATAAATATCTAGTGAATCATGGTGCTAGCTGAGCCATGAAGATCATGGAATCACAGCTGTGGAGGCACAACATCAAAGGACAGTCTTAACACGTAAGCAGTGACAGTTTGGAAATACACCAGTGTAGCTTGATGTCTGGTTCAGTCCCAGAACTGGCCAGCTGCCTTGTAACATTCAGAATTATTAGTTGTTGCCATTAATATAATTGCATATTATTGCTGTGTGACATCAAACAAGCAGTGAATTTGGTGAAGCTGTTTAAACAGCTACCTCTGCCAGCCATTCTCAAAAGTATCCAATTTCCTTTTGTGAAGCAGCCAGCTAGGATGAGGGGATGCAGCCTCTCACACCCAAGACCCACACTGTCAAAACCACAACTCATCTGGAAATGTAGAATCTGTGAATTATATAATATACAGCTAAAACAAATTATATAGTTGTTTAACTTCAATATATGATCTTGTAATACATGCATTGCACACATACACATGCACACACACACACACACACACA
>JBCAUF010000134.1:8169085-8185653 GCA_038406115.1 Haemulon aurolineatum
GAGATACAATGGTACTCATGGGGCAACAGCCACACAGCCACACACACACACACACACACACACACACACACACACACGGCAATTCATTCCTTCATCCTCAGTGTTTCCAATGTGACTCAGTTTCAGTAAGTCACTGTAACTGATGCCCATCTCTCATTGTGATAAAGAGGATTACAGAATTGTTCCATCCATCCATCTGCCATCCATCTATCATTAATCATACATCCAATACGTCATCCATCCTGTCATGCATCTATCCATCCATCCATCCACTCATCCATCCTGTCCACCCATCTGTCTGTCTTCAGGTCACTTAATCTATCCACAGATCAGATTGCCAGAGTTTCAGTTGTATGCAAAAGAGTGGTCATTGTGGGCTGACATACAGTACAATGTAATGAGGCAGGAAAAGGCAGATGTCTCTGTCCTTTATTAACACCACTCTAAAACACAAGGGAGAGACTGTCATATACATGCTGTCTGTGAATGTCACATCTGTATTCAAGCCTATTATACAGACATGTTTACATTTCCCACTCCAAAATTTTTTTGTTCATTTAACAGAGAATGACCCAAAGACCTGTGGGCCCCTCTGAGACATTTCACACTCGAATAGATGCAAAATGCCAGACATAAACCACATGGAAAAACATTCACATGGGTTGCTTGTGAACACATTCGTACAACATATGTTTACATCAGTAGGGAGCAGCTACCTATGCCTTGTTTCATTTGGAACTATGTATTTGATCTTATCAACAAGACATGCGGCATTCCCCAGGGCTTGTTTCTCGGGCCTCTTTTTTTTTTTTTAACACTGACATGCTTCCATTGTGCCAAATTATAAAAATCTCTGTCACCACACAACCACATCCCCATGGATTCAGCAAGTAAGCTGAGTAATAATTGGATGTGTCTACACCTACACCAAAACTGACACGAAGTCAGTCTTTGGAAACCTAAAAGAAAAATTCAGAAGTCCCCCTGTAGTTATGGACTCAAAAAACAGACTTTATTATTGATTTGATGTAGCCATTAACATTTAGTTCTATCATCTTTAAACCAGAGGAAGAATCAGAGGATTCATACCCAGGCCTGACTTTGAGAAACTTTTTGTTTCCAATAAGCTGAACTACTGTAACATTCTTTTCTCAGGTTTCCCTTAGGAAAACTCCTGGCCAACTTCAGCTCATTCAGAAAGCTGCTGCTAGGATCTGAAAAAGATGGAGAAAACTGAACACATCACACATTTTCTTAAGTCTTTGCAATAGGTTCCCGACTCCAAATCTCTCAATGGTTTGGGACATAACACATCTCTGACTAGAACATCTCAAGTCTGCTGTATACTAACAGTTTTCAGAGCCTAAAGTAAACATGGAGAAGCATGCCCACCAGAGCTGGAACAAACTTCTAAAAGATATAAAGACTTTTACTGCCTTGAAATTAGATGAGGAGCATTTATGTCCCTCACCGCTTTTGATGAACATTAATTATTCACTGTTATTCACCCTGCACTTACACCCTGTGTACTACCTTTGGTCTTTATCTGTTTTCATATTTTAATGTGTTTTAAAGTGTATCTATCCTTTTATGCGTAATTTCTTATTTAATATTTTGAATGCACTTGTATTGCTTGTATGAAGTTCTTTTATAAATGAACTTGCCTCACCTTGCCTTACTGTACTGAGAGCAATTTTACGTACGCTTATTTTTATGTTCTCCATCTACTATTTCCTGTGCAGAGTCATGGTGGGGGCTGGAACATATCAGAACACAAAAAGCATGAAAAGGTGGGGACGCGAGGAGAACATGCAAACAAGCTTAATATGTGCTTGATGAACGCTAACATTTTGGAGGTCAGATGCTGTATTGATCTCGCCAGCACTTTCTGTTATTCTAATATTCTGGTTTATTTGTGTCTTACTTATTCAAAATGAATGTTAAACCATATGTTGCAATAATTACCTTAATTAAACTTTACACACATGAAGATTTTATCACACCAATGCTTGCTAGTAGCATAGTGTGATACAAGCCTCTCAGATATTATGTAGTGGTTAATTTATTATATACAAAGATTCACAAGACAGTTACACTAAACAGTAATCACACATGTTTTACACTTAAAGAAATGTATTCCTGAACTATGCTCATGTCTGTGCAAAAATATCTTACATGGTTATGTATGTCCTCTGTGCGTCAGGACAACAACATATATTTATTTATATTTATATTCAGCTCCACTATGCCATTGATACAGACTCAATATGCCAGCAGTATGCCAGTATACTGTATATATTTATATATATGTATGCAGTATGAGTGAAGAGTCCATTTCCTTGCTGTTTCTTGCTTGTAGGGACAGATTTGTGGTTAGCAACATCTAAGCAGAGTCCCAGAGCAGCATGCTGTTTCACCTGCTAAGGAACTGTAAGCCATACACTACAGAGCTGCGGCTCGACGGGCAAATAGGAAAACACACACACACACAAACCACATTCAAACATTATAGGGATTTATCTTTTTAAATAAACAATACCACATCGAGCAGAGAATGTCTCTGTAAAGGGCCCACATTCATTTTCTTTCAAAGGAAAAGACAACACTATGAAATAATAATTCAGTATCCCATTTGATCACATCTATAAGCTACAAGAAACTGTCACAAAGGGCAGAGCACACGGTGCACGTTGAGTTGATTTACTGTTGGAAATAGACTGCAGTCCTCCATGATAGTCTGAACTGGCTGTGCTTGTGCTCTAAACAAAGGCTTGTTTCTCCTCGAATAATGAAGTCTCCATCTGCTGGGAAGTCATGTGTGTGTGTGTG
Organism: Haemulon aurolineatum; assembly: GCA_038406115.1. Taxonomy (NCBI): domain Eukaryota; kingdom Metazoa; phylum Chordata; class Actinopteri; order Lutjaniformes; family Haemulidae; genus Haemulon; species Haemulon aurolineatum. The sequence goes on from JBCAUF010000134.1 coordinate 8,171,915, forward strand.
TGCGTGCCAGTGTGTGTACATTATGTGGACTACCCAGCTGCTGACTTATGTAAGGAGGAGGGGTGGGGGGTGTAGTGTAAACACATTTCTATGGTCAGAAAGGTGTCAATCCCCTCTCCTTTCTTGCCTCACCTTCACAGCTAATTTACTCCTTCACAGGAATCAAGTAACAGTGCAAGTCAGCCATAAAAAAGGCGTCAGAGTTTCCTCTCCCATCTGATAAGGATCGGGCCTCACCTTTTGGGCAAGAATGTTTGGAGAAGGTAAGGCAATTACTCACTGAGGTGATACTCTTTTATCATCCGCACTATGGTATTTTTGCTGTTTGATATGTTACTTACAGAGCAACTGCAACTGCCATAAATTCCACACGTCTGTGAAATCATCAGGAATAAACGCAGATATTTTGAGTTATACCCTTTGCTTTGCATGTCAAATGATGTTCATACAAGCTGTAGTCCCTGGCCTGTAAAAGTTACTTAGTAACCAACCAGGAAGTGTGTTCACGGTGAATGATATATGATACTGCTGCTGCAGGTTTCACTTGATAAATGACTCTGAATGAGCATGTTTTGTTTGTACAGCAGTGACCACAGCTGTTTCTTCACCAAGGGAAGGGTTAAAGCTTTACCAAGCAATTTATTTTAATGCACAAATACACACATCGCATGAGACTGAACTACAAAGTGGAACTGAAGTGGCAAATGCTGGCTGATGGGTTTCAGGGTGTTGTGCTGTCCACTTTTAGTATGGTCCAGTAGAACTAAAATAGTGTGTCGTTTCTCTTGTTTATTAATTGTATATATGAGGTATTTTCTCAAGGTTGGGATATAATGTAAGAAGCTACAATGTGATGTTGTGTTTGTGTTTAGCACCTAGCTGATAAGGGTAATGATAAACATCATGTCATCATTCTGTCTCACGGTGTATTTACTCAGTTTGGAGATCAGCATCTGCAAGCTAGCTGGTCTAAAGTAATGCTGTACTGTGTAAGTGTAAATTAGATCATGTAAGTAATACAGTTGTTCAGGGTTGTTTAGAAACATAAATAGTAGGGGGGAAGGCCTGAGAGTTTGTGGTTGATTATCACTGGAAGGTTATATGGCTTCAGTGCCATATTATATTTAAAATACTGGTGTTTTCCTTCTTGAGCTCTCACGATGACAGAGCAACTACCCAGGGTAGTAGTACTGGCAGGGCTGCCGTGATTGTGCCTTTTTTCTATATACTGTACAGGAACTGTGTAGCTCATTTCGCTGCACTGCATGATTACTTTACTGACTATTAAGTACATCACAAATTAGATGAAAATTTTAAGTACAAGCGTTCACTGAATAAATTAAAAAGTGCTTGAAAAATGGACACCCGTGAAAGTGGAATGTGAGCACCCTCCATTCACGCGAAGGCGTTCGAGGCAGGTCAGCTTAATATGAGAAACATTTAGAGCTGCTCTGTTAATAAAGGCTTTATCCGGCACATCAGCCATGAAGTGCTTCCATTAATCCCTTAGCTGTGAAATGTTTAGTGTTATTCAGTCACTGTAATAACATTCACTTGTTGTATTACGTGACATAAAAAGGAGCTCCATCACAGAAAGAGGTTTGTGTTTATTCGTAGCTTTTTGAAATGACTGTATTATGTGTGTCTTGAAGCACTCTGGGAGGAGCGAGAGGATTGTTATTTATGCATCTCGCTGATAAAGTAACCACAGGCCACTAAATATGTTTATCATTATGATTTATCCAGATCAGACCTTTGAACGACACTCCTGTGTGGACATTACGGAGTTGGTACACTCTGTCTCCATCCACTCCGAGTGCTGCACACAGCCCACTCCGTCTGTCATACTGAGCACACAGATTTATCTCTGACAAATAAATCGGGAACCAGAGTGATGGACTCTGACTTAGTCATGACTTGTAGCCTGCCTTCCCCACTCATCGGCCACCAATTGGCCTATCTGTCAGTCAACTTGAGCCATGATTTTCATGTGCCTCAGATTATGTATCATTTATCATCTCAGCTCATCCAACCCCTGCAGCTGTCTATCATTTACCATAATCATTGTGCCCTCCCCCCCAGGACGTTTGCTGCGTCTCCCTCTCTCTTTTGCCTCCCTCTTGGATAATTTTTCCCTGTCAGAGGAAAACCATGAAGACTTCCCCTCCACTTTCGCCCTCTCTTTTCCTCATCTTCCCTCCCTTGGTCCCTGCCCTGGATTTAAACCTAATGAGTCCTTTACATTTCCCCTCTGCCACCAATAACATTCAGGACCGTCGCAGCTCCTAACTGGCACATCAAATGGGCAACTTAAGAACTGCCTCCGCTGGAAGCCAATGGTCCCACAATGCAGTTTCACAGACATCCTGACGGAGGACAAATTCAAACAGGCGACACGCTCATCAAAATGCTTTTATTCAGCACTTGTTTGTGTTCTGTTGATAAATCTCACATTTCAAAGGTACTGCAGGAGGTCATTTGCAATCGTACACCTGCATAACAAAAAAGTAAATTCTTAGGCTTTATTGATTTTTATGAAATGTGGCAGAGTCAAACCATACAATGCAAAGTTTGTCCTGATGTCAGATGCACAAAACTCAGCCTAAATTTCAGTAAAACAAAAAGTGGAAATAGTGGATTTTTATGGTTCTTTGCAGACAGATCAATATGAGCCACTTTATCCTCCTGGTATTGTACATTCTCCCATAGGTTACGCAATGGTGACAGTTCCCTTTCAGCTGAGTCCTTGACCCGCGTCAGACATGAGTCGACCATTAATGGGATAGTGTTGCCCGTGTCCAGCAACCCGTGAGGACAGTCCACCTCGAGATCAGGGTCCCAATAGCGTGTGATATGGGTCACTTGATGAAGAGAAGCATTGATGTGAAACAGACGATTAACTGGCTGATTTAAACAACCCATGTCCTGGTTAATAAAAAAAGTGAGCCTTAGGAAATAGACCAAATTAATTTGGGGGGAAAGCGTAACTTATCATTAAAAGGACAATTCCATGATCCCCAATGTTGAACACTTGAACAAAGGTGTTGAACAAGGGGGGAGAAAAACCGGGGGGGACTAGGAATCGCTCCATATCAACTTTGGGAAACTGTTGCTTTAATCTCTTCTGCAACTCGTGCAAAATGTTTGATTTGTGATGTGCTTCAGTATGTAACCACTTTCATTTCTGTGTGCAAGAGAAATGAATCATTAGTGCACAGGATATGCTCTATAAAACCACAATTGTACTCACCAGCCTTGTTAAAGGCAACTCCTCATCATTATGGCTGCACTGTTGAACCAGGAATAGGCTACAGGAGATTTCTTCTACAAAAACATCATGAGCGCACAAATTCTATATATTTTTAGCTTCATTGTTCAGTTAAACCGGAATTTTGTTAATTTAATGGCACAATGCTCAGCCTATGTTCCTTTGTAATAAAAAGTGGACTCTGCTCCATGGTCCCTTGCAGCCTGATCAATATGAACTATTATCCACTATAAAGGGTGAGGGCGAGGACTGTTACATCAAAAGGCCTCTCTAGTTTGACTGTTCATGGCATGTGATTGGCAGCTCAAACAATTGTTGACACAGGCAATGGCAAAGGATAGTTGTGATGGACAAAGAAAGGTAGGGCTAATTAAAAATAATGAGCAGCATGGGCTGTAGCCTTATAAGCTACTAATAGCATGCATCTAAGTTAAAACTTAAAAATACTTTAAAGCTGCTCTAATTAGTATTTTTACATTAACAGTAGATAAAATAACTATATGTAATGTAAAAGAGGTCACTAGTGACAAACCCACAAAGAATTATCATTAGTAATATCAGCTGTATGGGGCATTTTTAAAGAGCTGTATGGGGCATTTTTAAAGAGCAACATCACGTTTGTATTGAGTCTTTGCTTCCTTCAGCTTTGTTTTCTAAAAACCAAGTGAAAGCTAACTGTCTAGCACCAAACGGCACACAGAGTGAGAGACTTGTGGGTGCCATCGTGGCGCACCAGCGGCTGACGAGATAGACATTTAAAGGTTACTCTTGACCTGAACCACATCCCAGTTTGTGTCTTAATTAAACAGCTTAATATGGGAGTATGGGGCTGATGGGTTTGATGTACATGTAAATCACACACAGGTCAGCTCAGCGGGGAAACATTGAAAATGTGTCAGGCAAGAGGGAAAGCGTGCTCGTGTTTTCCTTTCTTTACTATAGTCTGTCTATTTTACCCTCAAAAGAAATTTCAACTTATTCGTAGCTCATCTCATCCTATCTCTCCTCTCCTCCCTGGCCTGTCAGGAGTAATAAATGTATGACCTAATGGGCCGCTGTGGTAAAACTTGAAAACTCAACCACTGCAGAGTGTCTCTGGCATCAGCCCAGTCTCAGAGAAAATTTCCTCACTGCCAGCCACCGACTACTCGAATCAAGTGGATACAGAGCCGGCTGATATTAGGGATGAGGGGGCGCAGAGAGCCTCTTATGAGTGATCTTTGTATCTCATCGTTGATGGAAAAAAAAGTGAATGTGTGGGTGGGAGCACATGCAAATGGCTTGGGGAGGGGCAGACAGGCAGATGAACAGGCAGACGGAACTGATTTGTGAAACATTCCTGGTGACAGCGAAGCAAAGAAGTAGTGAGGCATGAAGGCCGAGCTAACATTTTTAATATTCACGAATTCAACACATTTCTAATTTTAGAAGGTGTCACATTCAGTCAGTTCTGCGTTACAGTAGCCACATACAAAATATGCACTTGTTTGATTGAGTGGTTGTGAGCTTAATGAAAACATGGTTCACTCTGATCTTATGTGTCTTAGGTGTCTAATTAGGCTGTGTTTAATTAGACACCTTAACTTGAGTTGTTCCTCTTTTTTATGAACATCAGTGACATCAGCTCCCTGGTCTCAGAGCCGAGCACAGTTTAATTAGAGATGTAAAACTTAGTTTTTCTTCATTCTGTGATTTTTTTTCCAGTTTTCCTTATTAATGTAGAAGAACAGCTGTGCAGAATATGGGCTGGGAATTCATTTGAACTGAAGGAGCTGCAAGTACTGTAGCGGATAAAGAATGAGTCCTCAGTAAAGTGGGACTGTCATGACTCCTGATTCATTTAAGACTCATTACAGATGGATTAATCATTGTGCATAGAACATTACAACAGTGTGTTACTTTTCTGCGGCTGTCCAGTTCATGTTAGTCTTCATATGGCTTGTTAGGCTCAGTCACACCAAACAACGCATGAGTACAGTAGACCTTTTGAATCAAGATTAACTTTGGTGAGGTTTCATGTGATTTTGTGCCAAACTATGCCCATTGGCAGTGGTGCAGCCCAGTACGGCTTGTAATTACTTGCAAATAGGATGGAAAGGTCTGTGGTGAGTGGTGGGTGGGCGTGTCATGCAGGAGACCGAAGTGACATTCCATTAACCTGCAATTACCATTGGCCTTTTTTATTAGGCATAACTACAGTCTTTGCTTACAGTCAAACCTTAACAATAGTTTATTTGCCATAATCACAATCTTTCTCTAACCTTAACCAAATAGTAGTTGCCATATGCAGATTTTACATTTTAAAATCATTACATTGGCATAATTTGAGGGATTGTCTAATGTTACAGTTCTTGTGTGGGCATGAGAGTTGAGTATAGAGGAGGTGTACAGATAAATATCTTAAACCAGAGAAGCTCATACACTCCACTATCAATACAAGTAAATTGATGACTTAAAGGCGTTTTTTGGCTTGTTAGCTGCTAGACTTTTCTCACAATGGTGATGTTATTCAGTAAGATAATGTGAAAGTTAATGAACGTGAACGTCATGTACCTGTAGCCATAAATGTGGCTCTACCTATTACGGATGTGACTATATCATTGCATATTAGGGTGCCGCAATGGTAACGTTGGCCCCTTCAATTATTGGATGCCTCATGCTCATCAGTAGATCTATATCGTGATCATTACCCACAAAAAAAAAGTCTGCAGTTTAAATCAGAAACTGCAGTTTAGCCCACGGTAACTGCAGTTGAGTGAAACTCAGATGCATATGGACCCCAGATCAATAAAATCAATTCCAATTTCATCACACAGCGCGCAGCAAAAAACTGCAAGGTCAGTTTTAAGAATGTCTATGTAAATAAAAGAAAATAGATTGAAGGGGAATAATAAAGTTTCATGGATAAGAGTTGAAACTTTAGAGAGTTACCAACTGGGATTATTTGCAGTGTCAGACTTTGTGGTGCAAGTACCCTTGACCACAGTGAGATAAGGCATTATCTGGCTCTCTTGTTCACTGTACCTCCCCTTCTTTCTCATTTATTTCCCTCAGTCTGTCCAAGTATTGGTATTTTCAACCTCCCCCTTCCTTCTCTATTTTTCACTCTGGCTTCCAGCTCATAAAAAAACTGGCTGTTTAGAAAGAAGACACTGTCCTGACTCCCTCAAGATAGCTGGTTGTTTCCTGCCCAGAATTTTATTTGTGAAGTTTTACTGTTGGCTAAAAGTCAACAGCAAGCAATTTTCTTTACATTTTATGACCAGTGTTCTCCACATCTGGAAAATGTGTGTCAGATCTATCACCTGGTGTTTCCCATGTTTCCCTTGAATCGAATAACACATTTCTCTGGGTTTGGATATCATAGGAAATGATACTAAAATTAATACATACATCAACAAAATCTAATTCATAATTCATTTAAGTTACCAAGCCAATTATATCTTTAATGTTACCTGTTAATCTAACCCTGCCTATGACATCAACCATTCAGTTTCTATGTATTATGGATGCTGAACTTTCACACTGGTGGTGTAATGCACTCATGTCTGCATTACATAAACATTGGGCTCATTACAATGTAGATCAAATATGATTGGTGGGTACACTGTGGCCATATTTAGTTGAATAATGATCCTTAAAAGGCCAAGCGTAAAACACATCAATATTGAGGAACAGTTGCTTAGTCATGTTATTAATCTCTCTTTGAGAGCAAGAAAAACAATACAACACAGCAATGTCTTAAAGGTCCCCTGTCAAGGTTTTCCCTGCTTCTTTCTTATGTTGGCATTCGGTGTGTCTTTGCACATTATTGCCACCAACTGTCAATCAGAGGAACAGTGTAAAACTGGTGGCAGAACTGCCAGTCTTGTCGTTGTCATCTTGTGCGACTAGCAGTCAAAAACTCCAGAAGGCACCTTTAATAGATGGCAGTTAGGACCAGAAACGACAGACTTGCCAACCAGCAATGTCACATGCGGGCTGTACATTGTAGTTTGATGCAAGTTATCCAGCCCTGTTAAGAAAAAGAAAAGCAAAACCCTCAAACCATACAGCTGACTTCACACTATTTGTCCTTGTTGTAGCCCTGGTTGGCAATGAGTGACATACAGTGTGTGTTTAATTTGAATTAACTCAAGCCTCTCCATAAAAAGCACAGTGGCTGTATGCACAAGGACAATGACCTTTATGCCCTGAACCCAAAGAGAACAGTCCATTCACTTGTTGGCAAATTTCTGTTAAGTATTAGTACATTAGGACATCTTTTGACTGGAATTAGATCCTGCTAGTTGTTATAGCCGCTGCTTCCTCAGTTTCAATACTGGCTGGAATTCCTCAGGTCCTATAAGTTTTCCTTTGTGGGAACTCAGTCCACTGATCACTGGACTCCACAGCAGAGGGCTACTGCTGCAACGGAAGTAGTGGGAGGACTAAAAGACAACATTAAAAGAAATATGATAACATGAGCTTAATTAAATTCACAATTGTTTGGCTTGAAAGCATTTGAGGCACTGTAAGGAGAAAAAAAAACCCACTCATGATTGATAGAAATGTGTTATTGGAAATACAGAAGTGAGTGACAGACGGAGTGAAGCATCAGCTTTTTAGAAAAATAGCTCAGTAATTCATTGAGATGTGCGCATAAATTAGAGCGGCTAACAAACACAAATCCGAATGTTTTGAAATGTTCTTTATATCTTTTAGAAATGGCATATCGTACATTCCATTGTGATTCAAATAAATTTAAATTCAAATACAAAGAGGGGAGATAATATTATTCCGTCACTATCTGTTATCACTGGAGAACAGCCCACATCTTTGAATATGGATACAATAAGTACCGAATAACTGGCTTATTTTCTTTATAACAACTGATTGGTTCTGGTGGATTTGCCATTGTGTGAAGGCTCGGCATGTTTTAAAGAAAAGGGGAATTTAATTACACATTTAACAATACACTGTACCTGTAACTGTATAGTTCATCAAAACTATTAACAATGGCAAAAGCAACAAGGCAATACAAAAATGTTTCCATGGAAAATTTAGGAAATGAATATACTGACAACTTAAAAAAATAAACTGCGTCGCTGAAAGGGTTTGGTGGATCCATGCTGACTGTGGGAACTCTGAACAGCTGCCTAAATATTACTCTGAGACCAGCGTCACTCTCCCTGGTCAGAAGGCATTGCCGTCCACTGTTTTCACAGATTCAATCTCACTAGCAGCGGTGAGTACCTGCAATAGAGAGGCATTGGCCGTGTGCTGCGTGATAGTTGGTAATTAGTAGAAGAAAAATCTAAATTCATCTTGTATATGGTAGAAATGCACATCCTCTATATGCGATGAATTGCAGAGGCACTTGAATCTCATCTCGAAAAAATCCACCTAATTTGCAAAGATGTGGACTTGGAGTCGTCATTACATTAACGCCCCCTACATTAACATTGTCTGGAGGTGTGAATCCTTGCTTCCTCCAAATGCTTGATAATATACGTACAGAGGGACAGGGACAGACATATCTACAACTGCAAACTATTCATAACCAATATTATGTGCACTTGTTGGAAAAAGGAAAAATCAACATTCATAGGGTACAGCAGGACTATGACGTGCTACAGTCTGTGGCACAGCATGGTAGTTGACAGTGTGCTTCCACCGCCAGGACTCAACCACTCAGTCAACCACTGCTACGGGCATGCTGACATAAACACTAGGTCCAAAATAGTTCTGTACACACAGTAGCTGCTTATCTCAACGTTAGAAACAGTGTACGGCTGTGTTCAAAAAAGCCATCTCTTTCAGTGTGCTATCGTTGTTGGGTGTCGGTCAGGAGTGGACGGTTTCTTTTACTCAGTATTAGCTCGGTGCTTATCAGGTTCCTGCTTGGTGCTGAGAGTTGACCTTCAGACATTATCTTCCCCCACTCTCCTCTCATCAAAGGGAGAAGCGATAAGAACTGACTGTGTAGTGATAGAAACCTTCCATGGCGAGTCCTCCTCATGCGCTCCTCCTCCCTCACTACCCGCCAGACTGGTCGGCTCTGTTATGGGGACTCCCCCCGGCACGAGATTTACTGCATCAGTGGCCATCATGGGAGCGCGGGGGAGAGGGGCCATCGTTCACAGCACCACATCAAAAATGAGACACGACCTTGAGGTCAATCACGCAGGAGACAAACAAGGTTCAGCAGACTGTTGGATAAGCTAATACTGACAGAGCAAAACATTTCAAGTTAAACTCTTTCTTTCTTTCTTTCTTTTTTTTTTTTTGAAAAATTCATAAAATCAGATAAGCAAATGCAAGCTTTAACCTTAAATACGGCTGTGGCTCCATTTGTCTGAGCCGCCTCACCTCAGAAGTTCTCTTGGCACCCTGTCAGGCTAAAAGAGACTGACAAACAATAATGAGTGAGGGCGCCTGTGAATGTTTGTGATGCCTCGGCATTCACACACCTCTCTGGTCGCAGCACCTGGTGTTGGTATGTTCTGTTCGAGTGGGATGCAATTAATGTGACCTACAAAGGCAGGATTTGTTCGTGCTCATTGGTTGGCCCACCTGCAGATGCTTTTGGCAGGAGACTATTCTGAGGGTGGCAGTCAGGGGAGATGGCTCCTTTTCCATGTGTTAATTAACCTGGAGGTGACTGTACAAAGAGGGTGTTTTTGGCTGTATTCTGCCACGAAGGAGTTAGCAGAGCTCTACAGTAGAAATGCGTTCTTATGTCAAGTTCTGTAAGAAAAACACTTTGAAAAGGCAATTTTCTCATCTTGTCAGTTGAGGGCCCCTTTGAATAAGGGACAGAATCAAGTGATACCTCTGAGAGAAACTTCAAATATGTTTCAGGTACTAAAGGTTCTTTAGTAAGTAGTAAGAAAGACTCACAAAATCTATGTTAATTAAACAAGTGGATAATAATTACACTATTAAAGACTTAAATGTGTGAGTGTGAAAGTTCATTCTTGGCCTTGGACAAGTAGTTTATTATTCATAGTTATTTATTTTCTACTGTAATTACAGCGAAAAAGAGGTTTTCTGATGGTAGTGCATGGTCACTAAAGATGCAAAAAAACACTCTTTTTAACACTCATTTGGTCAAAAGCAGAGAAAATTGCCATGACATTTGTTAAATTGATGAGTAGCTTGCCACACTGATCTTTGTTTTTGAGTGAAACTATGGGTATTCTGCCCCTTTATCTAATTATCTAATGGTGTAACAAAACAGAGCTTGTTAGGTCCCATTTACCACCATATCTGAATGTTAGCTAGATTCTGCATTGGATCCCAACAGTAATTTTCCATGTTAAGTTATAGTATTAGTTAGCATTTGAGTTGTACCTGTGCCAATATGTGCTTTTAAATCTATTCAAATTATCCAAAATGTTTTTTTTAATGTATTTATTTTTTTACATAAACTGGAGATGACAAGCCGTTCACCATCTCGATGTAAGCACCATTGTGGCAGGCTCCCTTCAAATGTAGTGCAACGGTTAATTTCCCACCAGGACCTGTCTGTTATGACCCCCGCAGTGTAATGATGGTGAGTGGGAGCTCTGCAGGGGAGGCGAGAGTAGGCCGGCACAGAGCGACAGTCGGGCTGATTTATACCCATGTGGGTCATTTCGGTGAAATTTGTACTGTGCTTAACATGGATGACTCACACCCACTCCAGTTTGTTTTTATGCTCGACACCAAGAGAGCCCTTCGTAGAGATACTGTGCATCTTTGTAACAATACTGCAGGATTGTCAGGTTTATTACAGTATCAACAGACCTAATGCTTCTTCTGGGTAGAAAAATGTTGCTGGAAAAGTTCTGCATTATCTGCTGAATTTGCTGAATAGACTTATCACATGCCCAACAAAGTGCTACATAACTACATCATTTTCTAGATTATTGGTTGCTGGTTTGTTCTTGTTGAGTTGTGCAATGTATGTTAATTGAGTCATAGACTTGTGTTGGCTGTGAGTTCATAAAATACTGAATAATTGCTGGGGTTGGTGATGTATTGATTTTCAGTGAAAAAAAAATTACCACCGTTTTACATGTCTAAGCGCTATTTTGCTTCAACGGTTACTTCAAAAAGACCAATAATTTATTAATGCATTCTTATCAGCTGCAGCATACATATCCACAGCTTCTCTGAGAAAAATACAAATTAATGTTTGCTTTGTTGAAGCGATAGCAAGGTTGGAAATTCTGCATTGTTGGGCAGAAAATTGAGACAGTAGCACTGTGTGAAGTGAGATAATTATTAATGCATTAGTGACGGGCTTTTGCATGCTCTGAATACCTTAAAAGGATGTCTCAGATTTAAGCAGATGTATTAGTTGTTTTGCTGGAGCAATTACCTCCTAAAAGGCCTCTCCAAACAAGCCATGCAATATTCATCATATTCTTCTGGCTAACAGCCCTTTGAGGTTGCTGGTTCTGTGTCCATGCACAGGGATACAACAAATTACAAAACAAGGACATCATTATTGGAACAGTGGTGTGTCCGAGCTTGTTTAGGCCTAAAAGAATCCATGGAGTGGTACCGCCCTCAGTGATTTCAGCCCGCTATAACTCATTTGCCGTTGCTGCTTAGGAACACAGTGTTAACAGCAAAGGATAAGCGGACAGCGTCTGTGATAAATGTCGCTGAAAAGTGAGTGAGCTTGATGTTGACTTACCTTCTGCCTCTTGCAGCAGGATTCCTGTGGCTTTCAGATGTGTGAGTTAAGCATTTGTGCTTATTCACATAAATTCCTACTTTCCGCAATCACACACTGGAGTATACTTTGGTGTGAAGCCATAAAGATCCAGTAATCAGCACCCAAGAGATCAACACAAACCATTTAGATTTCACCCTCCTCCCCTTTTGTGTGCTCATTATCTGTATATTTACTGTTTGTATGCCACTGACGCACCACTAGCAGTATTTCTGGGACCTGAAAGGAACAGGGGGGACATGTGAGGAAAAGCTCCAGAGGAAAAAAGCCAGCAAAGGCAGATATACACCTCAACTTAAACATGAGTTCATTACAGTCAGACCAAGTGAAAACACTTGTGTGATGTAGGTGACTGTGAAAGTAAGGGAAGGTCTCATTTTTTAAGTTATGTAACTTTTCGTTCACATTGGCAATAAACCAATTTGTACATGTTCATTGCTTCATTTTCTATAGTGAATGTAAGTCTTTCTACTGACATCAAGAGGCAGAAATTAAATTAATTCCACAGAACACTTCTGTGAAAGAGCAGTGGTGGCCAGTGAGAAAATCCCCAAAACAACACCTCATCACTATTTAGCTGCTTTAAAAGGAATGTTTTTGTAACACATTAACTTGTGTGGGTGGGCTGACCAAGATTACATTGCCTCACCCTGTATTCTTTATGAACATTATGCACCAAAATTACATTATGTACTTAGAGTGATGTTTTTCCCCACTTTGTGCTCACACAAATGCCAACCTCCATGTACTAGATTGTTCTTTTACTACATCTTTTGATGTAGTAAAAGAACACAGAAATGTCTATAATTGCATGCAACGCATGTCTAAAGGTCAATAACATGGAGCCAGAAAATTACTTGCCAACAAATAATTGACGTCCTAAGGCTGGTGTATTTTCTGTCCAGCAGACAAATGCATTGTATGGACATTCACAGGGAAGAAAAAAAACTTAATCTTTGCTTTGATAGAAAACCACTGAAACTCCTGCTTGTATCTCTATTTTCTGGGTCAGCTATATTTAATCAGCAGCCAATATGTGATTTTCATCATCCAAAATTAGATTAAAAAGATGATTTCATCTGCAGAGAATAAATGCATTGGTGACAAATAAATATGGATCGCAGACCATCTTGCTGGTGATGAATGACGATAGCAAGGCCATCTCACCAGCATCCCTCACCTCCGCTGAATGTAGATAGTTTAGCAGAACCCCTTGACAGTTTATCAGGAAGACATGTTCAGGTCACAAAGCACCCAGAAGGTCCCGCCCCTCCCTCCCTACCCGCAGCCCATGAGATCCCTATCTATCACAGCTTAAAGAACTGTCTCCCTACACAGATGCTGCTCCGTCGCATTGAAGGCCCTATGATGTATATGAGTTGAGCTTCTTTTCATGACTGCACGGAACAATTTCTCTACTTCTTTTCTGTGGAGCAAGGTGAATCACAATTGTTGTTGAGTGGGAGTTTCTCATGGTCACAGATATCATTTGAGCAGTCCTTGACAACAAAAATAATCATAGGGCTGTTCTACTACAAGCTTGACCCAGTGTCAGGAGATTTTTAGTTGCACTGGCAGCAAGGCTCGGATTGGCAATGTCAACCATCCCACCATTTTGAACCAGATGGAAATATCTTAACAAGCACTGAATGGATTGCAATTAATTTGTTTACACACATCCACAGCACCAGAGGCCTGTACTACGAAGCTGGATTAACTAGTCCAGGATCTCTCCGCCACAACTCGCTCAACTTCACCGGATCT
>JBCAUF010000134.1:8188404-8201349 GCA_038406115.1 Haemulon aurolineatum
GGTCCTCGCGATTCTCGCTGTCTGACGGAGACGCAACAGTGCCCATCAATACTGTAGACGGAGCGGTGGGTATTGACGGACGGAGTCGTTCTGCAGCTGAGTCGTTCTGCATCCAGTGGAAATCCAGGGTTACCTGAGCTTCTCCTGCCTGTCTCCAGCTGTTCCTCGTCTCCTTCGTTTGTGTTTGTATTTAAGCCTTGATTTTCTATTCTGTTGTATGGTGTCAGTAATGTTTGTTAATGTTAGATGTGGGTTCATGTCTTTGTTCATTTGTATAATTAGTGTTTTTTGCCAATGTTTAATTTAGTTTTTTAAGTCGTAGTCTTTGTTTTGTTCCTGTGTTCCCTTTTTCCTCGTCCTGAGCTGTCTTTAGTTTTGGAGTCTTTTTTTCTTTATTAAATTCCATTTTTGAATCCCTAACTGCCATGGAGTCTGCATCCTTGGGTCCACTGCTTTGCCCCACACAACCCATTTGTAACACTTCATTTGCCATTGGTTGCCATCACCTTACAGTCCAATTGGTTGCAGCTGCACTGTCACTGTAGTCAAGGGATTGATTCATCTGTGCTTGCAGGCAGCTAGTTGGCAAACAATCTTGACATCAACCAATCATTATTCAGAGGGACTTTATTTCCCAATAACCAAATTGGGCAGATAATTGTTATAGTGGCTGACAGCACACTTGCTTTAATTATTACATATATTTATATATACAAACTTTTTCCTCCTCCATTCAAATGCATTTTTCTCTCTATGTAAAGTGCTTTGAATTGCTACTGTGGTTGGAAGCATATTCAAAGAAAAGTGCCTTACCTTGATATGGGGCAGCAAGTGTGCTTTTTCAATGCTAAAATTGCACTGCACTGGCCAGTTTTCCCCTAGTTTACTCCTTGCCAATTTTGGTGCAAGAGATGTCATTTCAGTTTCTGAATGGACAGACACATTTGAGCATGGAGAGAAGAACATGAAGATGAAGCTCATTCATGTTTGTCAAATTACTGAGCAGGTGGATGGCTACAGAAATCAATTTAAATGGCTTACTTTTTTGAGTGGTGTATTAGGCTAGAAATGTCCATAGAAACAAAGGCATTTTTCCCTACCTAACCTCCTGTTGTATTTCTTTATTGAAGCTCTTGGCCATGGCTGAGTGTGAAGAGAAAAGCACAGCATCCATCCGTGGAACAGACCCAGAGCCTCACACTGGAGGAGGCAAGATGAACAACAATGCCACCTTTCTCTCTCCAAAGCACCAGAGACAGTTTGGCTCTCTGTCCATTTGGCTTCTGCTCCAGCCATCCATCCATTCCTGAGTACAGAGCGCTCATCTAAGGAGTCTATTATGGTCAAATATAGAGCCACTTGAGAATGAATTCAGCCTTCTGCCAAGGCATGAGGTAGAATAAAAATCCATTAAATTAGTTATTAAGTTATTGTAAAATTGCAGAATTTCCCATTTATCTAGATAATAAACCACAGGCATGGTGAAATCCTGATAAGCAGCAGCAAATTCTGATCAATTTCAAACATAGTTGGCCATTGTCCAATTATCTCTATGCTCCCACACATATAAAAAAATCCACCTAAGCACAGCAGTTCGCTCCAAAAACATTTAAACCATCATGATATCAGCTATGAAAGAGCAAAGGCAGGATGAATACATGATTACGCTTTCATCAAGGATAAAGCAAAACCACAAAGCAAGTATATCATTTCAAATAGTACAAATGTCAACACTAACACTTGTTGTAAAAAACACCTCATTACTATTTCATCACTTTAACACCTCATTAGAGCATTTATTGTGCCTGTGTTAACTACATTCCTTGTGCATAGGCTGCTGATAATTTGACAACAGAAACTCGCTAATGCAAGTTTTCCTAAGATTTGCATGACATTTCAGTGGAAAGAGCTAGTGAGGTTTGTGACCTGCTAGGACACATGTGGTGACATCTTCTAATGAGATGAGTCCATCCAAGTATTCAATAAAATTGAGAGCTGGCCAGTGGGAGGTGAACCAAACACCTTTCCCCTTCCTGTCAGATGAAATGACCTTATACAAGCTGAAGCATGGGTTGTTAACTTAACATGTCATCCCAGGGTTACACATTGATTCAGCACTGTAGTATACTTAATTCTGCTGGAGTCTAATGATGGTTAGGTACGGAATAAATTTTATGGAGCAATATAAATGTGTAATCCTTACCTGTGTTTTAGCTGGTTATTCATGATGAACTTCAGATGAGTTCAGGTCTGGTAACACCAGAAAAAGGGTACAGGAAAATTCATTCACATGTCTTTTTTGAGGCTTGGTGATGCAGAGGATGCTTGGTGGGCTAAATGATTAAATATTGTAGTTGTTAGCTGTGGAGCTAACTGCTAACACACTAGCCAGCTGGGAACATTTTAGCGCCAGTCAGTCAAAACAGCACTCAGAGCCATAATTATTACAGTTACACAGAACAATAAATTCACATTGTTTATTCAACAGATGTAGTCAAACCATACACTCCCATTTCATAACTGTCTACAAACCACGGCTCTTTTTGGAGCAGTTTATACTCTGACAGAGAAGGTTAAATAAATGGTGCAGCACAGTTAATAAACTGTGGTTGCTTCCTCCATTTTGGACTCTTGGTTCACTCAAGGGTTAGACTGTTTAAACTGCAATTTCCTGTTCATCAACAGCATCAATTTGCAGGTCAGAAGTTAAAGTTCAACTTGATACAAGAAATTTGCGCAGATGTGCTTTTTTTGTTTTAACTCCATAGAATCTAACATTTAGTCGATAACTCTTTAATCAGTCAAATTATGTTGTGTTTAGATTTGAATCATCTTTAATCAAAGTTGACATGCTTTTATGACTTTTGCACGTGTTTTCTGAATGCCACCACTTTCACTTGGTTCCCTGAAAAGAACTTCGAACTTCTAAAGTCTTGTTGACTAAATCCACTTGTTGACTAGAGCCACTTAATGTTCATTGATTAACACCTTATCATCCTTTATGGAGAAAATGTAAGAAGTAGAAGTTGTTTATGGTCCAATAAAGCCTGTGAATGTCATCATTGCCTGCGCACACCAAGGTAAAATGCTTTGCATTATTGGAGGCCATAAAGTCCAAAGGGATTCAGGAGAAAGACTGTTCAGTGACGTCAAGGTCAGACAGACAGCTTTCTTTCTTTCTCTCTGAAGGATAAACAGCTGGAGAGAAAACACTGCCATTGCTGGATGTCTCAAAACAAATATAAATACTCATTAGTTTTAAATAACATACACAAATAATTTTGAATAGTTGACTTGCAGCTCTACATAAACATACTTGATAATGAGTATCACATCAAGGCACATTGTAAATGTCTTCAATCTAGTTAGAATAAATATAATTGCAAGTACTTCCATATGTCATTGGCATTTGCACAAATTAAAACTTATAATGGAGCTAATTGCTGATAGAGAGCTGAACAGAAGTTACAGAGTTGAATTGATGTGAATAAAAATCAATTCAAAAGGAGTACGGTAGTAGTAATGAATACATGGACACTCTATTTATTCTAAGAGCACTGCAAAGTTTTAATTACATTCTTACTATACTGAGGAGGCAGAAAATAATTTCCCTGCAAAAGTGTCTTCAGGATAATGTAAGTTAATAGGAACTTTGCCTTCAGCTATGAAAACTCCTCTCATCAGCAGCCCATCAAGTGTCCTCAACATCCTGACAGCCTGGACCCTTATGGGTGGCAGTTACATTGTTAAAGAAAAGAAATTGTCACCAAAGATCCTGTGACACCGTCCTCAGCTGTATTAGCAGTGGCTCATCTTGTCTTCCTCCTCTTTTGTTTGACCTGGATTGTATTCTGTCTGCAGGCACATACCAGAGCTTGTCAGCAGTCAAAAGATCTGAAAAGGTAACAGGAACAAACAGCTTTTGTGCATAAATGCATTGGAGGCATCCATGGCTCAGCTTCCAGTGAGGACACAGCAGTCTGACTGTCAAAGTAGTAATTAGCCATTTTTAAATTAAAAGACTATTCACATTCCCTGTAAAGCAACTGTCTCAGAATTCTGCACAAAATTAACAGACCGACCAATTTTTTAAGCTGCAAGACTACAATAATGTAGCATCAAGAAGCTCCAGAAGTGGTTTCCAACAATATCTACTGACAATGCAGATGCACAAGTTTACTGGAATTAACCCAGAGTTACTTACTGTACAAATGTTTAAAGAAAGAAATTTGTCACTTAAACATTTGGCCATAGTGTCACTTTGAGTGTGTGCCAGTGGAGGCAAATATTTTCAAAGTCAAACACATTCAAATTTTGTCTCTTCAGAACGTACAGACTGCGTTTTATGTCTAAATTACAAATCTATTGGGCAAAGGGAAGATATCAGCAGCTATTCTCAGGAGAGCTGCAAACATTACTTCAGAGGAAGGACGGCTCATAACTTCAGGGAGTCCCTGTCCTTGAGTGTACTGACATCTGAAGGATTTATTCAGTGAGGATGAATATGCTGCTCAAAACATCCATCTCTAAATGTGACACATTGGTATAAAGGGGTAAGCCTAAGTGTAATTCACAGGGGAAGTCTGTGGCACTGAAAACTGAATGGCTTTATTATAGGTCAGTGTTTGGCTCAAGCTTCAGAAGTAATAGCTTACTAAAACAACCTGTCTAGAGACTGACGTTGTCTCCAGTAGACTGGACGGATTAAGACAGGCAGAAAATACAAATACTGACGAGCAGTTTAAGCACCTACTTTTTATTTTTCTTGGTAATAAGCAGTAAACACAGGGTATAGCTGATGGCAAAGTCCCAATGCCATAAAAGTATTGAGTATATTCAACAGTAGATTCAAGGTTTTTCAACACACAAGAGATTAAAACAAGTGGTACAGTGTGGTGTGAAAGCAAAGCACAAGCTTATAACAGCCAAACTGAGAACAAAACTCAATGCTACATGTATGCTGCACAGGCTGGAAGTTATTTGGTTTTACCAAAACAACACAGATTCATAGAAAGAAATTAGTCTGAGCCTATTTTACAGTGGCAAGAAAAAGTATGTGAATTCTTTGGAATTACGTAGTTTTCTGCAGCAATTAGTCAAAAAATATGCTCCAATCTACATGTAAGTAACCTAATAAAATAATACCACACAAATTTATTATGTTATATTTCAAGTCTTTATTGAACACATCCATTAAACATTCATAGTGCTGGTGAAAAACGTGTAAGGTTTTTTTTAGGTAATGGACTCCAAAATAAAAAAGAAGCTGATTTGAGTAAGAAGTTGGCAATCGTGGAGTCCTATCAATGAAACAAGACTGGGACAAAGTGTAGGGCTACTTTGACCAATATAAAACACTAAAGCCTTTTGAGTTTGCTATTCAGGCATCTGCTGATGTGAACTATGCTTTGTAGAAAAGAGATCACTGAAAACCTATGTTCACTATGTTATTGAGCTGCATAAGACTGGAAGGGGTTAAAAAGTCATCTCAAAGACTTAGGTATTCACCAGTCTACAGTTAGACAAACTGTCTACAAATGGAGATGATTTAGTACTGTGGCTCCTCTCCCTAGAAGTAGACGCCCAGCCAAGTTGACACCAAAAGCACAACGCAGATTGCTCATTGAAGTAAAACAGAGTAACTGCTAAAGACTTGAAGAAATCACTGGGACTGGTTTACATCTCTGTTCATACGTCTACCATATGCAAAACATTGAACAGGCATGGTGTCCATGGCAGCACACCACTGAGGAGGCTACTGCTTTCCAAAGAGCACCTTGACACTCCACAGCTACTAGGAAAATGTTTGTGGATGAAAATAAGGTTTGGGAAGAACACACACTACTATGTATGGTGTAAAAATGGTACTGCAAAAAGATGCTGGTCACTTTTACTTCTTGTGTTGGACATAGCTCTGCATGCTTCTGCTGAAACCGGCTCACAGGAGTTTAAAATCAAAAACTGATTTTGAAATCATCATACATGTCTTCACAGAACCTTCATAGACGCTCCTCTCAGACATGCACACACGCCAAGATTTGAAAATAATAGCTCATCACAAACTCTGGGATGGTATTAAGATTATCTCTCCAGCGAAGCATCACCAGATCTCTCACACGTGACCTCATGGTGAACCAGTGGTAAATAAATTGGAGGGTGGCATGGAGGACAACTTGCTAATGAACAAAAGCAGGAGACTCAAGTCTAGATGAGAACGTGGTGGGACATGTGGTCAACACAGATAGGATATTCCTCAGCAAGAGCTGGAGGTGAGATTTTATAGTCAACAACAGCATACTATCTGATTTAAGTGTCAAGGGCTAGAATGTTTACTGTTGCTTGGCAACACCATCAGCTACCCCGTCTCTTTGTCTCATTGGCTGGTGTGATTCCACTCGAAAAGCACTGATGTAATCATCCAGATCGTAGATCGTAAAAATCAAACATGTTTGATATTATTGGGAGGTTTAAGACTGGATCTGTAAACCACTCACATTACCAGATAATCTGGGTTGTACTAGCATGCCTACCAACCAAAGTCCCAGACCAGATATCTCCTCCAATTCTAAGGAGGGGCAAATCGGGATTAAATCTGCCCTAAACCCCTGTAGTCTGATCCTAGTTTATGAGACATGTGAAAACTCAATTTAGCGGATGCTGATAGTGCTATGAGTAATGCCATTAAAATGCTATCAGTTACTTTTTGTGCTGCAAAGGATATTGTGGTGTAATTTTTGTATTCAATTGCAAAAATTAAACAAAAAATGATAAAAACGCATCAGGAAAGCATCTTAGTAACTGAAGCTCTTTTTGTCACAATCAGAACACACACACACACACGCACACACACACACACACACACACACACACACACACTGTACATATGGTCCATTTGGCATATGCCTCTTTCCTGTGTGGGGAAAATGAAGTTGAAGGGGAGTTTGCCAGCTGAGAGCTGGCTAACTATGCAGCGGAGGAGGCTGAGTAGCTCGACCGTATACCACACCACAGCCCGCAGCTCTAAAGCACAGAAAGAGGCAGTAGCCATCTACATACTCCATCTGCGGAGGAGACAAATGAACTGCAGTTTTATAGCTTATCCTGCTGAGCCGGAACATAAGAATGTGCTGGAGGTTTTTAGAGATTGAATTGGTAGGAAAAATGGTGAGGGAAATGCTGACTTGTATGGAACGAAAAAAATACCATAACAAACTTTGCAAAACTAAATGGAGACGGCTGGCTGTTTAAAAGGCTATGATCTTGTGAAAAGAAAAGGGTAAATACGTTCTTCACCAAGATACTCTTCAAAGTACGTTTTTGTCTTTTGCAGACATCACAGATTATACAGACACAACATTTTCAGTCATTTTGTTCTTATGTGAAGCACGGGGCATGAATGAAGCTGTGTTAAGCAGTTGATGATCAATCAAAAACCGTCCCGGTGCGTTTCTCACATACTGTGATCCTCTTCTTTTCCTGGCATCCACCACATTTCTTCATCGTGCTGCCAAATGCACTGACGAGGACGGTAAACGCAGCAGAGATGAAATACTGGCATCTCTTCACTGGTTACCTGTTCAACACTGATTTTAAGATGATCGCACTCACTTTTAAAACATGATTACATGGCCCAAAGCTATATTCTCAATTCTCTTTGAGCCAGTGTGCAGCCTCAGATCCTCAGGGCGCTTTAAACTAAAGGTGCTGAAAGGCTTTGAAACAAGTTGCACCAAGTACCATAAGGTCACAGAATAAGTATCATACTGTATGTTTAAGCAACATAAAGCCTTCCTAATTGTCTTTTATGTTATCCTTTCTATTCTTTTTCATTATTCATACAAAATAAGTGATGTAACAGCATGGAGGAAGTTGCTCAAATAGTGTCTAGAGGTGAAAGTTTCTGTTAACAGCAGTTACAGGTTCAATAACACCCATACAGGTGTGTTGCTCATCTGCTCATCAGGACTGTGTGGATGTGACTGTGGCTGATCCTCATCCTCCTGCACCTGTTAAAATGGGATAACGCTGTTTTTATTAGTACATCAGCAGTGTCCCTATTCCATATTCCACACTCCTACAAAGGTTTAAGTGTTGTTTCATTCTCATGCCCATGTTGATCAATGAGCATTGTCCTTGTCAAAGAAAGTCATGAAATAAAGCAAAACAAAAAACAAAACAACTACTAAAACTAAAATAAAATTGGAGGTGGTGGCAGTGAAGCAGCCATAAAAAGACCTAGGAAAACAACAACAACAACAAAATATATAAATTGTTTGGGAAATTATTTTGCTTTGTCTTTGTTTAGTTTAGTCTCTTTAGTATAGTGTCATACCAAAGTCATAGTTTGACTGACATCTGTTGTCAGGAAAACATACTTAACTTATAGTACTTTTTTGTATGCCACTGCAAAAACAAGATATTATGTCAAGAGTTACACTGCATATGCAATCAGTATGTACTGTAGTGCAGACCTGAGCAGAAGTCTAATGATCCCATATGAAAACACCTGTATAGGCCCACGTAGGTCCTTTAATAAGAGCTATGCTGGCCAGAATGAATCCTTTGAGTACGAAACGCTGTCCCTGTTGGCTTATAGGTCGGCTGTCATCATCTAGATGATATTGATTCCAACAGTGGAGGTTTGTCAATACATTAAAGATCAAAACATTGACTCAAAAAAACATATCCACTTAGCAACTTGGTAATATACATATAACCCACTTCCAGTACAGTAGATACTGCAAAACCCCATTAAGCTTGCAGCGTTGGTTGATTTCCACACTTCTGTTTACATTAAATTGACAAATCAACCTGATGATCCCAGATAAATCTATTGATCCAATATTAATTTACATGCAACTCAAAGGGTCAAATCCCAATAGAACATGACACCTTTGAGTTAGGCGCTCTAAATTGCTAAAAGTTGGACAAAGATAAGTTACTAGACCAGCAGTTTGTCTTTTGACAGACAAAAAGTTATTTCACATTAGAGTGTGTTCTCTCAAAACAAATGCCCATAATCAGTAGGGTAATTCTAAAATGCTCAAAATGCATTTTAAAGCTCATTAGCCATGTTTTTCATGTTCTGTGAGATCCATTTTAATCAAGCAAACAGTGTGCTATCATGCAAACATGATTTAATTATAAATTCTTCTATTCTGCTACGTTGTGTATTTTTTGTTTGCATTTTAAGTTTAATTTGAGCACGATTCACACCTTTCGGTCTGCTCCATAAAGTCTGAAGCTTGTTAAAAAGGTCTTAATTCTGTGATGGAACTGAATCAGGACAAACTCCCGAAATCATCCGTGTAATGCTGTGTGTTTGTGTATGCAAGTGTGTGTCCACGGCTCCCGTTGGCACGATAACGGCGGGTGAGTGCTGGGAGTAAATCTTTGTAGAGGTGCTTGGCTCACCTTCTTGGTGCTAACTGCACACCTGCAGAGCATAGATTAGACCTGAATTATCTGAGGAGTGAGCTTCTGCCGCTGCCTCTCCTCCCTTAATCTTCGCTTTCATCTGACGCTTGTTATTGCTGTTTTCCTCCTGCTGAAGGAACCACTTCAGGACTCGGTGTCTCTCGGAACACCTTGGATGTGGATCGCATGTTAACTCCCATACAAACTTTTATAGTACAACAACAGTAACTGCAGTCCAGGAAGATGAAATATATGAGCACCATATACATCGCCGTGCACCTCAGTTTTTCAATTATAAGCAGACCCCGACTCGTCCTGAGTGAATAGGCAGGGAAGTACACAGATGGAATTAATTCTGGCTTATGAGGCGCATTCGTGGATGTGGAGAGATCAACAACATCAGTCACATAGAGGCAAACCCACGGTTGAAAATTGAATATTGATGCTGTGATGCTAGAAAAAACACAGACATGTTTGTGGACTTTCAAGTAAAGGTAGTAAATAAAACTCTAACTGCTCCAAAACTCACACATACAAAAGCCCAAGACGATGCGATGAGGCTCGATGGACACTCCGAGGTAAAAACCAGGCCAGTTGGTGATTATCTGCTCTCCTCACACCTGCTTGCGGCGAATTTGAACCATTTCCCTCTTCTCTTCTTTCCGCGCTTGTGTATAAACTTGAAGCTTACCCCCACCCTGCCGCCTCACAAACGCTGTGATGCGGCTCTCTGATTAATTGCAGCAGAGCAAACGTGTGATGTTATTGATCAATCACTGTCACCTGCTGAGCCGAATCAGTCACATCGGGATGCACCTCGTCTCGTGATCAAATTAAGACGACAGCGTTAACAATTTGCTCATTAAACGTGGCTGTTTTGATACAGTGCCTCTGCTCTTTTCCCCTGAAGATGAATGTTTCTTTATTACATTTTTTTTTCTGACATTAGTGGAGGAAGCCTTTATATCAAGTGTAATGTGATGTTCTGTGTGGAGTGATGTACAGTATACAGTATATAAGGTTGAGTCGTATGGCTTTACAATGCCAGTGACTGATCAACTAGATCCCTTGCTCTCTAGCCAATTATCTGGTGGAGATAAGAAAGCAAAATGGATTCCACAATTACAGCTTGTTGTGGAGCACTTCCACGGTTGAGGTCAGCTGACAACAGGTAATTGGACCCAAAGGAAGGCTCAGGACTCGAGGCAGGTGTTGTTAAAAGCAGTTCTACTGGTTCAAAGTTCAGGCCTCCAGTCGGCGGCTGGCAGTCAGGTTTGAGCTCAGGCATATACACATGGAGACAGCAGGACGGACAAACCGGGATGCAGCCGTGACTTCCTATTTCCTGCTACTGTACGTCCGATGAGCCAAAACGTCCGCTGTGAAAAAGCTCTGGTGGTCAGTTTGTGTTTTTTCAAGTGACGCCTGTGGAAACTGTTGATGGTAAAGACTTCGTTGCAGGAGCTGAAGACAAGACTCGGTAATCTGCTGCGTTTTCAGATGCGCGTCTCTGCACAGCTTCTTACTGTGATCACTGCTCTCTATTGTGGTAAATGAAAGAATGCAGACAGACCAATTCCGCTGTCGGAGTCATTTATTCAGTAATGAGACAGTGAAAATCGCATCTCCACTTATGGACTGTACATTGAAATGTGTAATACGACGCTAAGCTATTAATCAAAACCTGTGTTGGGTTTCTGTAAATACAACTTCAAAATGATCAAACGAGGAGGAAGCAGATGAGTGAAAATGACAAATGAAACCATGAGAGGGTTGAAAAAATTGTCTGCAGCAAGACATTTAAAATGTATATCTTAAACATTTTAGATATTGCCTATTATCTGCTGCTGCAGAATGCATTTCCCCTTTGAGGGACAACTAATGGTTTGTTGTTGTTGTTAGAAAACTGCATGAGAGAATTCATTACATTTATTTACTTTTTTTAAACTTAGCTGCTCCAAACAATGAAACTGTTTTTATTTATCTGCATGGACATAATTTAGCGTAACAGAAGCAATTTAAAGAGTGATGACTCGACTGTTTGTCTCAGTGGGCTTCCACATGTTCAGTCAGTCTGTAACTGTCTGCAGCCATCTAGGCTGATAATCGGCTTCAATTGCTACTTTGTTTTCACGTCAATATTCAGTTTGATAGTTAGAGCTGTGCTGACGGTCACCAGTATCACTTTAAGCTCTCTTTGATGTGCTTTCTCTCTGGTACCTGTGCCACCGACAGTCCTGCCCACAAACATTATTGACTGACCGTCCATTACAGAGAAGCATAATGTAGTAGAGACGATAGCCAAGCTATGCGATGCAGCAGCAGAAACACAGATCTACGAGGCACCCTACCTTTCTTTCTTTCTTTGTGAAGAAAAAAGAATCACTGCTGGAGGCTTCAGAAATGTCTTCCTCCCGCTTGTAGGGGTGATCAAATCAAAACTCATCCAAAACATAGCTTTTCCCGAGGCATTAGGAACTTAATCCTGACTTCTCGCTGATGCATAGTCAACTGAACTGTCACCTGTGAATAAAATACATTTAGCCTTGAGCATAATCAATGAAGCAGTGGAACAGAATGAAAGGAGTTGAAAGAGTCTGACCCGAGCCCGGTAAATGTTTCTTTTTTTTTTTTTTTTAATGACCCAAAGCCAGCCTGAATTGACTCCACATAGCAGTGCTTGTCGGAGGCTCGCAGGCCTCTGCTGATGAGAGGTTATTTTGCCATTGACAATTTTGCCCCAGTGAGCGATGCATTAGTTCCACTGACATAATTTTCACTGGGCTTTTACACTCCTCCCAAATGCTTATAATTTTTGCAGTCATGGCACAGAAAGATGACATTATTCGACAAAGGCATCATTTGCTCAGTTGTTTTTCCAATTGGGAAAGTGTCCGTCATTGAGCACAACAACGAGACCTGTTCGAATTGCTGAGAGAAACCTGAGCTATGGGCATCAATTCAAGAGGAACCAGACTGCACACATCCACACATTTCATGCCACATGTTATGCAGTGAAGCGTGAAATGCGGCATGGAAATGTGGCACATGCAGGGTCTACTAACGTGTAGATTTACAGCACTGCATCCCATAATAGATGGCACATTTAATGTTACACCATCTGTTTAAGACAAAAGGCAACACCTAAACATGTTCCCTTACATCTCAATGACTTTCATGAGGGACAAGGCATCTTCTTATACTATGTGAGAGGGTCAAGCATTAGACATAACGCCTTGGGTCAAAGGTTATGGGTTCAGACAACACAACAGGAATGTTCCCTGTAGGGTTTATCCTAAACCCGCGTAGTCTTCTTGTTTTGATACCCCTTTGCGGCGCTCTGTTATTCTAACCATCAATCCATTAAAATCTCTGCGAGAGGTTGTGAGAAGAGGCCGAGGTTGGTTAGAAAAAAAAAACATACTACTCTACACCGCCACCACCCCACCCACCCACCCACCCCGATGTTCAATGGAGCATTGCAAGACACAGCAGGGAGCCGCTGGCCATAATATGGGGATTTCAGTT
>JBCAUF010000134.1:8209281-8233047 GCA_038406115.1 Haemulon aurolineatum
TGTTAACGCCAGTAACCACAGGTTCAATCAACCAGGGAAATCTGCACTTGAAATGCAAAATCTTGTACCTTGAGAAAGCATCTTGCTCCTTTGTGCAAGTGGAAAAAGAACACCGTGATTGCAGTCAAACTAAATTTTCCATAAATGCTCTGATTTGAATGTGCCTTGACTCAATATTTTCACCACCATGACAATTTTATTCAGCAAGAAAACTGTGATGACACAGTTTGACTGTGCTTGAAGATCTTGGCTCGCTAGTGTGCCATATGTCACTGGATCAGTAGAATACTGGACAGAGACCGAAATAACCCTCGGAAACCACTAAACCACTTGGCCCACTCACTGAAGCCAAGATTAGTCACATAATCACAGGCTAATAATGCCACAATCTGCAAGATTAGTATTAAATCATGTTAATCTGTGCACCAGCAATGCTTCTTCAGTTGTTTTGGCTGAAATGATCATGTTCCATCAGTGTGAGGATGCCAGCTGAAGTGTCATATTTACACACACACACTACAACTTAATGACTTTACAAGTACTTGCCAAAAAAGAAGCTATGCAGTTGCTTTAATCTAATTTGTAAAGTACATATTTCAGAGTGACAGACAGTTGTGATAAAATCTTGATAAACATCTGCCGTCAGTACAAATTATCAAGCAATATTAGAGATTGACATTCCATTAACTCCGGAAAGAAAAAATGCCATGACTGCATCAAAAACCTTTAATGTTTGGGATTTTTTTTTTTATGCAACTCAAGATAAACTTATGAACTTATGAAATGGCAGTGTCATTTTTCTGCCGCTGACATCAAAATGAGTTATTGCCCAAGTGGATCGCAGTTTTCATTGATGTATCTGATTCCTGCAGAAAGAATAAACATACATGTTGCTGTAATAGCGCTGGTGGCCCATTGTTTTACTTATTTTACATTTGCGCTGAATAGTCCATGTTCTTCTGAAACCACACAAGGAAGCATTGGAAGCATTAATGGGTGTTTTTCTTGTGACATTTGCTGTGTGCTGAAAAGTGTTTGATGCAAAAGTTGTTTTGCACACGTAATTTGCTTAATTGGGTCTGGATGAGTTTCCAAAGCTATCTGAAGGCGTTAAAAGAATTCTGAGTTAATTTCCCTCTCTCCCTCAGTCATCACGTTGCCGTCAAATATGCACGTAAATCAAGATTTCTCGACATTTGTCTGGCCTGTGAATGTTTTGGGTTATCAGTGTCCCCGTGACACCAACCAGAGAATTGTGAAGTTGTGATCTTAATTTCATAATGTCATAATAATTCTGTAATGAATGAATCAGATCCAAGTAAATTGAAAAATTTGAAACAATCTTGTCCCATGTATTTCGTGTGATGTCATTAGCAAGTGGCCCTACATAGGTTCCACCTACAAATCTGCTCTCAGACAACAATTCTGTTGTTACTCTCTAGATGTTTTCTCTGCTGACTTTGGTTTATTTTTGTCTTGGCCGCTGGTCAGAAGTACCAAGGCTAATGTGTTTTCTAAGAAATGTCATCGCGGTAGGAACATAAAAGAGCTGAGGAGGTGAGAGACGGGGTGTGTATGTGTGTGTATTAGCCAGAGGATGATCGTGTGAGAGAGAAAAGAGGTGAGAGAGAAAGGTGATGCTTAGCTCCCTCTGGCAAGAGTATCTTTTATCTCAACAGTATTTTCTAATCCTACAGGGTGAGGGTCTTAGCAATTTAAGAGCAGATAATCTGTACAATTTTTCCTCATGTGTGATGCAACCTGATGTCAAAATGAATTATTTTGAAACTCCTGTAACATGAAAATGTTTTACTTCATGCAGTTGCACAAATGCATGAGGGATGCTGCTCGTTCATAAGGATACATGTTTGTGTTAAACCCTGCCATGTACCATCATGATCGATGGTGAAAGGTGTGATATAACCATCTAACACATTTGTCGTCTCAAGCTTCCAGATTGTGAAAGATTATTGTGAAAACATTTAAGTCATTTATGTTTGTGAATTCTATGTTATTTCCAGTAGTCTAGTCATCTGCAGTAACAGGGAAACTCAAACTGCAAACAACAAAGTGCACAAAAACATGATGTAGGTTTAACATTTGTAAAAGTGTTCTCAGATGTTATGTGTTTGGGATGGGGCGGAGACACCAATGGACATTTGCAGGGGGGGCCGCACAACACAGAGACAAACGAGAGGGAAAACAAAAATGTTGACATTGTACTTCATTGAAAAGAGCAGGCGTCATCTTGAAGTTGGTTTCCAATTCTTACGACAAACTGATGGGCAGAGCGCATTTGAAGAAACGAGACAGCTCTCCTGGAATCCAAACCAGTACAAGTACAAGTCTCTAGTGTAGCCACAAGCAACATAATCTCTACCAAGATTCGAGCGCTCAATAGGCCAGTGTCACATTTTGACTTGTCATATAGCAAGAAAAGCAGAGGTGTGTATGATAAAATGATTGATGGCTGTGTTCCATTTAGATCTGCCAGTGAGCCAGATTGCACAATGTTGGAACCTTGGCACCAGCACATCTGAATGAAATGCAGCCATTACCAATGTAATTAGTAACACCTGTGATTGACAAGTCACAATGTCCACTGTGAGAAATGTCTAGTATGATAGGGCCCCAAGCCAACCCAGAGGCACCAATGCTGGGGACTGAACTGGGGTGTCTACGGGTGCTTTTGGTCTTAAATTTAGTCTTTACACCATTTGGACCCAAGACCAGGGTTTTGCTTGTGCCATCCTCCCAAGAAGACAGACAGCATTGGTCATTTCAGCAAGAGCCTGCAAGGTTATTGCCAAGTGACAAAGCCCTCTGGCAGCTGGAGTAATTAAGATGGGGAAAAAAGCGAGAAGTGAGGTGACGTTATCAGTGATGACGACTGCATAAGGAGTGTCAGATGGCATGGATGGGTCATCAAATCCATCCATCATTTTTTGTTCTTTTTTTCAAGTCAGGACCACATTCTGTTCATGTTTGCTAGTGTAACCATGGCAACGAAGGTCCCTGAATCTGTATATCCTTTGTAAAAGAGATTAACTTACTTGTCGTAGCAATCTTCACATTTCAGTGAGTGAATTTGCTAATATGTGAGAGGTGATACAGATAACAGTTTATTGAAATCAAGAAAGGGATTTGAGAGATGCTTGAAAAGCTTAATTTACACTTGAATGACCATCAAAGAAATCTTGTCCTTGGTGGAGAGCTAATTTAACTAGTGTTCCAAGGTAAAAAAAAATGACTATCTTCCAAAGTATTACATTAGTCGCCCATCTACAGTATGTTCAAACAAATTTTGCTGCTACAGTCTGATAAAGCAAAAGTTATTTATAAGTTAGGTGCCTTTCTGAACAGCGTCCTTCCTTTGTTTAAGTGACATCTTACTATGTTGATGATTTTCTTTTTTCTATCTCTTATTTTTCTTTTTTCCTCCAATTAACAAATGATAATTATGTTCATGCTCCATACCATGGATTTAGTCGTGAGTTAAAGTAAAAGTTAAAGTGAAATGTCGGCTTTGAATAGAAATGATTTGAAAGTTCATTGACAGCTCAGGAAA
The DNA here is from genome assembly GCA_038406115.1 of Haemulon aurolineatum. NCBI lineage: Eukaryota > Metazoa > Chordata > Actinopteri > Lutjaniformes > Haemulidae > Haemulon > Haemulon aurolineatum. The sequence goes on from JBCAUF010000134.1 coordinate 8,212,850, forward strand.
GACATAATTTGACACATTAACTAACTAAAAGGCTCCAGGAATATTAAAGGAGAGGACTTACCTCTTTCTAATTGCTGGAAAAATCCTGTAAATCAGTAGATCACGGCCAATTTTGACACTTGGTCACCCACGCTATCAAGCTATAAAACATATGACTATTATGAAGACTAAATAATTGATTGAAATGAGCAATTATCATTATTAAAAGCTCAATTTCCATTGCAAATTCTCCACATATGTGAAAGAATACTTGGGAGCATTAAAGAAGACTAACGTTTTAATCTCATTTTCTCAAAATGCAAAAGGCATGGGGCCACATTTATGATTAATTAAACAGTGGAGGTTTTGAGTTACAGGCACCATATGGCTTCTGCCACTGAACTGTAATTTTACTGTGGATTACCACAGCTACGCCAGTGGCATCAGGCCTTTTAATGAATGAATGAAATCTTTAATTACGACACTTCAGCTTCCATAATTAACAAGATCCTGGCTATTTTTTTTTCTAGATGTTTCATAAATTACAGGCTAGAACCTAGACAAACTCTTAACCTTTAAATTGAATTAATAAAGTGTTGTATCAGTCAGCAGCTTTTCTATAACAGTTTACATATACTGGAGAAATAGTCACTCAAGGCAGCTTGTGTGATTAAAGCAGTCCATCCCCGACATGCAAGTGTTTTAATTAATGCTAACCAGTCACTTAATGCCTAAGTAATCAGCTGTGAAGAATATAGGGTGTAGTGGTGATGAAGCAGGGATGTTTACTTTGTTTCTATTTTCAGTTCATTCAATTAAGTAGACTTGACAGCCTATATTACTGTTTTCTGTTTTGACTTTTTACATCGGTGGTTTTATCCAGCTGGATCTCTTGTGATTGCAACTTGTTCAGGCATTCTTCTGGATCTGTTCCTGACTTGACAAATACTGCTTTATATTGGCTCCAGCGATCAAAAGACTAACAAAGAAAATGATTAGATTTACTTTGTCTGAGTCACCGTTGTGGTATTTTGTAGGCAAAACACTGTCCTCGCATTTGTTTTGTTTTTTTTTTATTTATACAGCTTTAGCTCTGGTTTTAGTTGCAGTGAGCCATAACAAGCTTGATCTGCCATATGGTGTGAGTAAAAACAATTAGAAGTTCTATCTCTCAGCTTTCTTCATTACGGGGCTGCTCTCTACCTCTTTGTCTGTCACACACAAACACACTCGTGCACATAATGACACATCGTCTCTCTATCTCCATTGTTGTGTGAGCCATTCTTTTTTTTTTTTCCATCTGCCCTGCACTAATTAAATTCTTTGCCATGAGTCAGGGAGGTGAGACTTTGATGGTTTGAGTTTTTTAGATACAAATTCTCTCCTTCAAGCCGAACAGTTTTATCCCATCGAAGCTTCAGGGATCTTTTCTTTTTTTTTCAGAAATATATTTGGAAAGTATTTGGACTGGACAGACTTGAGCATCTGTGTTTCTCTGCCTGCAGAGAGACTCCACGGTGGATCATCCATCACTCCTTAGTGGACATGTCAGTGTGAAGAGCTGCCAGAAGGCTCTCCACCACACACACGGCCTTTGTGTTTTGAGTGTATTGCGGGTGTGTTTACAGTCTACTGCGGGTGTTTTGTTCTGCTTTCGGTTAGCACATGCAGGATCCAGACACATCGGGGAAAGCTGCCTACAAGTCCCTGTCCTCACCATCAGGACTCCTGCAACGTCTCTGATTAGAGTAACATGCCTCATCTCTCTGCTAAAGTTGCTATTACTGTGACTAATTTATGGACCAGGCTCCAGATAGGAACTGCTGTGGATAAAACACGGACATCTGGCATAGTTCATCTTTAATTGTGTGTCCACTCCATATTTCATAATAAAGACACAGATAAAGGAGGTTTTTATGTGTAACAGGGTGAATATTTGGGTGTCTTCTGCAGCCAGGACTATAATGTTACTCAGAAATTAAGTCAATGTCTGACTGTGTTTTCTGCTCAAAGCAATCACTCACAAGGGTGTGTTTGGCCATGCAGAGATCCTGAAGATATTTTTTTTTCTTTCTGTCATAAACTAGCACTAAAGTTTGCACAAATGCAAACAAATGCCATATTATTGCAGCCTTTCTAGCAGCACTGTAAAGGTTTTCTCAGCTAAATGAACTGACATGCTCACAGAAACAATGCTAACATACTGATGTTTAGTTTACCACTGTCACTGTCTCAGTTTAGCATGTCAGCATACTAACTACAATTGAGGCTGATGTTGATTAGTTTGGCACATATTTGGTGATAAACCAAAGTATTGAGCTGCTGGTGGCACTAGATGAAGAGTTATCTCAATTCATCCTATGGGGCACATGAATGTTTGAACATCTATTGGACTGATTGCAGTGAAATTTGGTGGAGACATTTCACCAAAAACCACAAGTCAGGGGATAACTAAAGTCAATAAGATTCATCTCATGGGATCCTTTAGTGTCTGCACAAAATCTTCTGCAGATGCATTACTTAAGTATTGAGATATTTCACTAGATGAGAAAAAGCTAGACTTGCTTGTGGCGCAAAAGGAAAAGTCAGGGGATCACCAGCATCATGACAGGATACACTAATTTCGGGCATCATGGTTTTGAATTTCATTTACAGTACATCCATAAATCATCCATCCAAATGCTGTGAAGACATTTCACTCAAAATAAAAAATGAGAGGATCTCTGAAGGTAGTAGTCCTCTTCTGGGGTCCAATATTGAATATTACTGGGCACTCCCTTAATAGTTGAGTAGACATACTGTATTTAAGATTGGATCAAAGTGGTGTACAAGTGACATTGCCATCCAGAGAGCTACTCCTCTGGCATTACTAAAATAATGCTTTGGTATAGGGTACAGTAGAAGCCTTATATTTTGTTGTCAGTGCAGCTCACATTCATAAACTAGATTGCTTTTTGAGCTTTCATGCCTAAATAAATGTTTCGCACACAGTGTCCATTTCTCTGTCTTTGGGGTTGCACAACATTCACTGAAGCTGCACCTTTACAATTTGGTGCGAACACAGAAGAAGTCATTAATTGTTTATGCCACTGATAACTTGGCATGAAGACCGATATGTAAAAGACGCAGATATGAACGTCTCATGACAGACAGAAAAATCAAACTCAGATTCTTCTAGACTGTTGTTGTTTGAAAGCCTCCAGGGCCCTTCATGAAGCTCAAGATTGAATGTTCACAGCTGAACACTGTGTATAAGCCTGGGAATACTGTGATCAGATTATTCTACAATCCATTATTGCACAAAGGGCAGTTCTAAGAACTGAAAATGCTAATAGAGACTACAATATGCCCTAATGTAGTGAGAAATACAAGAGTCATGTGGGACACAGAGTAGGATATGGATCAGTCTTGTAAGTCCCAATTTTCATTACAGAGAATCAAGACAATGCAAGCAAGCTAAACAGTAACGTGTGTCAATAGGAGGGCTGGTTCTTCCATCTTCATTTGGACTATTACAGAGCTCCATTAGGAAGTAAATGCCACATTGATCCCTGACAAAGTCCTCAAATAACGGAATGCAAATTAGTGTGGAGAGGGAGGAAATTCAGTGATTACAGAAGACAGAATGAGCCGCATTAGTCTCCTTCCCCCTGGAAATGAAAAGTTGTTTCCTACTCCACTACACTGCAAGCTTCTAACAAAATGGTGGAGAAGACGATCGTTGTAGTTAATGACTTCACAATTCTTTATGATAAGACGAGGTGAAATCTTGCCATCGTAGTGATAATTGTTCAAAAGGGGATAATGGTGCAGGCTTTTGAAGGCATTCATTATGTTGTACTGCTGAAAAGTGACTGAAGAAGTTATCTGAAGAACGAAAAAAGCGTTTGTTTTCTTGTGTAAAGTAGGTTGATTGTCACACACACAGCACTGTAAAAGTGCATGGGAAGGAGGTTTGAGATGCTTCTCAACAATCACTTTGGATGAAGCCAACAATGAGCAACTGGGACTTGAATAAAAGAAATAAGATGAAAAAAGATAATTTTATACACTGGGAAAATTTGGGTATTGAAGTAGCAAAAACACAGAATATGTTCAGATAAATAGAGAAACATATGGAAAATAAGCCAAGTGTATAAAATAAGAACAGAATGAAATACAATTACAATTACACTCCAAGCACAAAATTACAGGCAATAGCCATATAGATAAAATACCCACCACTACTGTTGTCCTTGAACAGTGCTGTCTAAAACAAAGTGCAAAGTTTTGCACCTAGTTGTGATGATCCAGTGGCTGAATCAGCTGCCCATCTGCAACAGCATGGATAGGATGAGAGGAATGACATCCAGGATGACTTGTTCTTGTTCTTCATACTTCTCTCCACCACTGGCTGTCCAGTTCCAGCACGACCACAGAGCTTGCCCTATATACCAGCTTGTTAAGTATGGCCTCACCTGTGACAATGCCGTCAACCCAGCACACCAGAAGAAAAAGAACAGAGCACTGGCTACTACAAACTGGTAGAAGATCTGCAGGAGCCTGTTGCACACACTGAAAAATCTTGTGTCTCCTAAATAAGTCTGTCCCTTTCTGTGAAGGGAGTTGGTGTTGTGTGTCCTGTCTAGTTTTTTATTGATTTGGACTCCAAGGCACCCCAGCATAAATAATACATGGTAACAAATCACTTGGGAAGGTACAGGCGCTCGTATAGTGTTATCAGGAGAAAATACCCAAATGGAGCTGAGCATGAATATTACATGCTCATTACTAAATATTCCCACAAGCCTTGGGCTCATGAGAGGCAAGCAATACAAAGACTCATGCTACGTTCCACATAAGCATACTACAATATGATTGTAGTTTTGATTGTAGCTTTTGATTATATTGAGCATCCCAATATATAGTATGCCCCAATGTAACATGTCAAAAAATGGATGTTCTACTCCATTCGTCATATTTTGTAGTAAGCAAGCCATGCATACTTTGATGCACAAACCTCTATGCAGCGAAAGATATGTCACATCGACTCATTTACAGAGAGAGTACAGCGAGATGTCAGTGCACCCAAGCACATTCACTTATACAACAATACTGAGATTTTGCTAAGTCATTAATCAGTTTTGACAAATTGGAAGTGGACATTGGTCAATTCGGGGATAGAATCAGATTGAATATGAGAGTACGACAGAACAAGTTTGCTGTTTGACAAGAAAGTACAAACAGAGGTCTTTTTTGCATTCAAAAGCAATGTGAAATTCAGAAAAATCCACCTTGACGTGTGAATCATCCAGGATAAACCACTCTGATCGCTTATGGATCAAATAACTCTACTTGCTTATCAAACAAAATATCAACACATCCTACTTCCTTGAGTACTGAATCACTGTTTTCAGGTAATACATAAGGATTAGGAGGTTTGGTGACAGAAGTAAAGTGAGTAAAAAAAGAATCATGCAGCTGTGGGGCTATCTTGTCCTATGGTGTAAATGAGGCTGAACTTTGAGCAGTGAACACTTGGGATCATATGATGCTATTTCATATATTAGTGGGAGCTTTTTGAAAATGTAGCTCACATGATCTGATGTTGGCGAATGGTGGACCATCTTCATCGTCTCTGGGCTGAAAATGTAAATAGATTGCGGAGCACTCCACAGGCCTCTGCTATCTTAATACTTACCAGCTAGAAAAGAGAAAATACCACTTTTATTTTGAAACACCTTGTATAAACCTGTGTGATGACTGTAATCGGCATACTACGCATAAATGAGTTCAGTGAAGTTCCTTCACAGCAGATGCAATTTTGTATCATGTGTACATATTGCAGAGTGCCAACATCCATCAACAAACTGTCTCTCTTATGAACACACATCTCCCCTCCCTCTCCCTTGTGGCTTTAAGATGTCACAAAACTTTAATCTACAGATTTCTCACCATAAATAAGTGTTTGCACTTAAATACACTGGTTTGCAGTGGTCTGTGCACCGTAGAAAATAACCAACTGTGTGATGACATTTCAAACACATCATTATGCCAGGAGCGAATCAAGTGGAGTAATTGCAATCACATGCCTCTCCTACACCCTGAGGATAGCGCTGTGTCTGTCAAATTCCTTCGAAGTGGAAAAGATTTTAGTTCTAATATTAACACTTATGTTGTGCTGAATCTGGTGAGCACATAAAAACATACAGTAAATATATATATAAACATGTGATGGCAAAATAGGAAAAGACGTGTGTGTTTACAGTGAATGATTGGATGCATGCATCAATTAGTCAATCATCTGGTAATTTACTGAAATAACCAACAATCATTTACAGTAATTGCCACAGGTAGTTCTTATATTATCTTGATCATTACCAGCTTCCTGAAGATTGGACGTTTCTCTATTCTAGCTCATCCTCAAAAACCAAAATTAGATCCCACAGTTTTCCAAGCTACTCCTTTTAAGCACACTCTGAAAAAAGCTTTTTTTTTTCTGTTTTTTGATTAAATGAGAAAACGTCAAAAAATCATCTGATATTGGACACTGATGCAGGATACTATACTACTCTCATGCTTTTATTTCTCAGTGCAGCTGCTGATCGTAAATTTCACCACTTAGATCCAGGCTGAGTCCACTGAACCACTCTGTAGGCATCTCAATTTCACCTTTGGACCGAGATTTAACATATTTCTAATAGAGCTGAGATGGTCTGCATTGGCAGGTTATTCATACCCCCACCTCCCATTTTCATGTGGCATCCTCCAAGGTTCGATTTCAGGTCCAATCATCATCTTCATTTTTGTGTTCCCACAAGGCCACATCATCAAAACATACAATACGTCTTGCATTCTGTTCACTGTTATGCTGATGACTCTCCTTCAAACCCAAACAACACACCAATGACTGTCTAGAGGATACAAAAGAGGACTTCAAAATAATCAAAATGGGCATGTACTGTAGGCGAATGGTTTTACGCCAAACTATTTGAAATTGACCATGGAGGAATATTTGATACAGCACTATCCAGATAGACAGATAGAAAGACAAATTTGGTTTTCAAATGCAATTTCAGTTGCCTCTGAATTACTTCCAAGATGAAGTCTTGTCTTTCAAGTTGCTGACCTGGGTCAAGGGATGGGGTTCATTGGCTGAATTTTGAAATTTGTATTTGTGTGTGTATTATACAGAAACGTACTGTACAATTCAACTAGCACCTGAAGTTTGGGTTTGCCTTGGGGGACCTCCACACCTCACACATAATATTGGGTTCTGCTAGGAGCAGTGTGCCCCTTTGTGGTCCCTGAATTAGAAAAATCATAGATCCTGCATCCATGCCCTTGTTGCACGTGTTTCAATTACTTCAACATTTTCTTCAGGCATCTTTATTTTTCTGTTAATTGGCTCAGGTGGCATTGAGAAAAGTGCATAAAATTACACTTTGACTTGTTTATACTGTACTGCATATGATATTTTACTGTATAATGAAGATGTCATTAACAGCTAGTGTTTACCAATTACAGATTCATTGCAGATACAGTATTACAGCTTTGTTTCTCAATGTGCACACACACACACACACACACACACCATTTGGACAGTACTGTCTATGCATAAATGTTAGTATCAGCTAATAAGGCAGCAAGACTTCCTGATTACATGTTGTATTTTACAACAATCAAATCTCAGGATCATTCATTTTGAAGCAATTGCTGTGAAAGTTGAAAAGTGGGGTGCACCGTTACTGGTGCACTCTTTCTCTGTACGTCTGTCTTCATGCATGTCTCTATGGAGTTGGTTTTAAGTAAAGGCTATTGCAGAGGGGTTTTATAGGGCTGAATAATTCATAGTTCAACTTATTGATTTATTGTGAAAGCAATTTCTAAACCAAAGCTGCAATTTAATCAGTGTGTCCTCCAAAAACATTGCTAGAAAACGTTGGCTTTTAAATCACAGTCAGAGCAACCACAATTACATATATGCTGTTTTTTCAAAATGTATTTTTCATCTTTGCTTTTTATTTTAAAGAGGGAGAAGAAGTTTTCTAATGCATGCAATTTAAATCAGCTAATACACTGATCTTTTTGTTAAATAAAGCACATACTAATATATATCTTTGATGATTCTCAGTGGAGATACCGTGGATACAAACTAATGTATTCAATATAATATAATACTTCTGTCTATATTCACAGTTGAAATCAAACAAAATGTATGCATAAAAACAGATTTTAAAAATGTGACCAACATCTACGCTTAATGAGATTTTGGGATGTTCATGGAGCTTGTAGTTTGGTTGGTTGGCTGGATCTTTTCAAAAAGCATGCAGGAACTGAGGCTCATGCTATATACAATATGATATTATACTGTACATTAAATCAGATCATATTCCACTCAGTGTAATAATCACCGGCCGGTCCATTACTCCTAATTATATCAATCATCACCCGTGGATCTAAAATGGCATGTTACACCCTGCTGGGAGCATTTATTGGCCTGTATTCATCAGAGACAAATTGAAATTCAAAGCACATGAAGCGCAAACTCAAATCACACCTCCTGCATCTCTTTTGAAAATGTCTTTTATGTTGGAGTGTCTGTCCCTCTCACTAAGTGTCGACAGTATGAGTCTGTACTAAAGGAACTAGAAAAAAAAAAACAAAAAAAACTTGCAGAAATATATAAGCTATATGAGTTTGACACGGCTGTTCTCATATTGGCATGTCTGCCATATGGCTGGACTGTCCTTTTTTTATCCCCCATTTTCCTCATGGGTAATTTTCCCTCTCCTTGACAGTTTAATTCATACCTCTCACATGATGCTTCAGAATAATAAAGTTTTACAGCAAAAATTTCATGAGACTACTGAAGACCTCAACATTTCTGTATGCCATATCACCTCTACACACTGCTAGAAGAACAGGCAAACTATGTGATGGAACTCTGTTACATTTTAAATGGCTAATGAAACTGCACTAAACATGTGAAAAGTGCCAAATCTTTTTTCATGAGGAATCAACATCAGATCTGTCAAAACAGTTGATTGAACATTTTTTATTTCGGAATGTCTACAACTTTTTACTTTATTCAGTGTAAATTAACCAAGGTTCAAGGAATCTTTATTATCCCCAAGGGGCAATTTGGTTTATAGCTGGCAGTCACATATAAGACAAGGACAACAACTACTGCAACAACAGATACATAACTATTGTATTTTTCATAAGACTAAATGTGAAAAAGACTGCCATTGAATAGTGCAGTGGTTAACCAAGAGCGATGGCAGAAGCTTGTTGTCAGGCATAAGCTCATTGGTAGTAAATTAGTGCGCTGTGAGTTAACTGTTACTGTGTTTGCATGCCGGGAACATGCCAGCATTTGTCAGAACACCTGCGCTGTTAATGCCGTTCTGGCATTTTCTTTTTAGGATTTTACACCATTTCATCCAATAAAGAGTTAAGCTACTAAAGGTCAGTAAGACTGCTAACTGTCCATTAGCTAACGGTCACTTACTACTGTAAGTTTGTTGAATTTCAGTATGGTGCATAAAATTGTTTTTCATTTAGTTTGCAATCATGTATAAGCAAACAATGGCTCATGGGACTATAACTCAATTAAGTTACTGTTTTATTTAAGGCCATATTAGATTAATGTCCCATAACAAATGCTGCTATTGCACTACGGCTCTCTATAACCCACAACAAGGTATACCTATATGGCACTAGGATTTGTCAGCCTGTTTGTTTCCACACAAACAAAGTCACTGATTCAAAAACTGTTTTCTGCTTTGGTTGACACACACAAGGCTATCACGTTGTGCCCTGTGTCATTCCAATACATTTTAGTTCCTACTACAGAATAAACAAGACAAACATATTGACAGCAACATGCTGAAAATATGATCTATTTACATGCAAGTGGTAAATGATACAAGGCTGGTGACGTTGAGGCCTCGACACTCTGCTCAAGAATAGTTTCTCTCCTCGAGTGACATCCAACTGAACTCTGCCATCTGCTGAACTCCACCTCTGTCTACACACACTTACACATAGCAATCACATATACACCATGTACCTATACTACCACACTCTTAGCTTTCCTATTATTCCTATGCTTGTAGCCCTTGCTTGCTGGGTTGCCTCTAAGTGTGTTTGTGACAAAGTAAGACATTTTCCAAACGTTTAATGGATCCGGCTAGTAACCTACCGCTATTTCCCTGGACATCCAGGGAGACCGCTGAGTTTCTGAATGTCTTTGAATTCTTCTTTTGTGAATAACATTTGTCAAAAAGAAAAAGCCTTTCTAGTTACTGGTTGAATTTCAGGTTCAGGGTGAGATGTGTTTAAAACCATTGGCATTATGCTGTCTTTGGTTCAGTTGCTAGAACTACACATCTCTGCCACATTCCTGTCATAGATGGATTTGGAAAATTCTAATTTGGAAAGTGGGTTGTAGACACACACACACATGCACACATCCTGCGCCCCTCCACACACATATCCATGAAGGCTTAAATGCATGCATGTCTGTGTGTGTAGTGACTTCCACTATTGCTTGGTTTCAAGTTACCAGGCCTCCCTCTCTCGTCTCTCCTGTATTTCAGTCTGTCTTTTTCTTTGCCGGCTCCAGGAGTCTGGCTGTCTGCTCCCTAAATAGAGTTGACCTCAGTGCAAACTTGGTGCTGCTACTGTCTTTAACTCTGCATGAGCAGCAAGGCATATTTGAGATGTGTGTGTATGACACCGTGTGCTTGTGTGCTTGTGAGTGAGTGTCCAGTGTCATTTGTTTAATTTGATCTATTATAATCTCTTTGAGCCTAAACGAGTGGAGCATCAGATACAGTATATAGAAACTCACTTGTGAAATGGGGTCTGATGTATGCAAAAACATATAATTGTATTGTATTTTCTGCTGAGGTTTTTCAGTGATGCAATAAAATGTAAGTTTTATCACTCTGACCACAACACAATTGTGCATCCTGACATGCATAATATTCACATTTAGTGAATGCAGCGAAACATCCAAACCACTGAAACCAACAGACAACATGCATATAAATCATATGTAGCATGTTTTACTGTTGTGTACACACCACAGGAAAATAGAACAGAGGAAAACCAAAAGACTAGAGATAATGCAGAGTTACTGACATAATAATGTGAAAAACCTGTAATTGTGCTGGAGAGTTTTGTCTCTTAAGAGTGAGACATTGCAGTCTTCCTGCCAAAGAAAATAGCAGATGGAGACAGACGACGGCAACATTCAGTGAACAGTCACTCAAAACGCGTTATGTGCCAAGTCATCTGGCTTGACATACAGAAACTACACCCCAAAGAGAAGCATGTAATATTTTAAAACTAATACACATTATTATACACAATTTGAGGTCATAAGTCACTACTGCTGTCAGCATCAGTTGCAAGAGCTTTCATCCGAGTTATGGGTCAAACTGTGTATTAACAGATGAAGGCAGGTTGGCAATGAGCACATCACCAGCATGCCAAGTTCTTGATTGACTGACTGTCAGGAGGATAAGTTTGTTTTGTAAATATTAGATTACATTTGACACTCCATGGTGACCTTTTCTGATTTCCCTGCCCTTTAATCCAGCCTTTGTGACTCTGAAAATGTGGTCGTGCTCAGGGTCTCATGACCGCATCAAAAACTGCATTTTTTTTTATATTTCACATTATGCAGGATGGGCTCCACTTGAGCCTCCACTGTCAGTACGAAAGGTAGCTCGATCTTCCAAGGCTGTTCTCCCTCCATTAACAGGAAGGTCTAATCTATACAGCTGACATTTGTAGGGCAAATGGAACAAGAAAGCCGGCGCACCATCCTCAGCCAATGTGAGTTCAGGTAAAAGGGTTAATTAGGTTTAATTCAGAGGTGTTGTTCTCACTACCTTGGGAGGTGCTTATTCAGCAAAATGAAGTAGAGAGGTGACTTGAAGGTGGTGGTTTTTAACTGCTGAGGACAGACAATAGATCACCTTCTTTTGGTTCATGTTGCATGACTTTCAAAAGACAGAGACACAAGCTTTTAGAGCAGACATGGATGACATGTGAGCCAAAGACGAAGTATGCGCAGATATAGATTTCCAGGTGTAAAGATCTACTTAGCAGTTTGTCACATTTGCACTGTAAGCGTTTCACAGTTGCCATTTAGTCATTCAAGCCTGTCAAATGTCACACACTGGAAAACACCGATGATACTGGATTTAGACAGGAAAAAGCAAAACAGTCAAACCAAAATCTGTATTACCTGTCACACACCTCACCATATTCGGAAACAGCACATGGACAACCCCTGGCATCCTGACCCTTGAAAAGGGCCTGTAAAAGGGCCAACAGCTGGTGCGATAGAGGGGTCACGGAGGGAGAGCAGCCTCCCCTGGATTTGGGAGTTCATAATTAACACATTTCCACCTGGTACATTCTCCATCCTTTATTCCGTCAGACCACGAAGCTTTGAAAGCTCCACAGAGCTTTGGCAGATCAAAGCTGTGGAAACAGGCTCCCTCAGAGTGAAAGACATTAACCCAATTACCTTTTAAATATTCACACTACACATGTTACCAATTAGAACAGACTGGAGTTGCTCCAGGTGTATGGAGCAAGAAAATAAAGAAGGACTAAGCTTAAGATATTCACACATTATAAATACAGTTTTGTAATTCATGACTTTTAAAAAAAATAATTTTCCTGTTCATGCAGTAAATTTCAAAGAGTACTTAGACACACAAATAAGCCTAATTGCTCTCTTGCTGCCATTTAGATGAGAAGACTGACACCACTTTCATACCTGTCCAGCGTGTAATATTTAGCGGAATATATTGGCAGAAATTGAATATAATATTCATGATGATGTTTTCATTAGCATAAAATCACCCAAAAGTATTAATCACTTTGGCTTTGTTATGCTAGAAAGGGGCTTTTGTGTCTATACATGGAGTGCGTCTTCTTGCACAGAGTCCATTGAGTTTCTACGGTAGCCCAGAATGAACAAACCAAACAATGGCTCTAGAGAGGGCCTTTCACATTTTTTTTGCCACCATCATACTGTAGTTTTTGGAAAGGAAAGGTAAGGCAGGCTGGTTGCAATAAAAGGTACTGACATGTGACATGTGATTGATCTCCACGTGCATCTTATAGCAAGAAAGCAAATGAGCGTTTTTCTCAAAATGTCAAACTATTCCTTTAAATTGTACGATTTCAAGTGTGCATAGTTGCAAGGATGACAGATTTGACTATACATGTAAACAAGCTTGAGCAAATGGTTTGTTTTTCACAAAAACTTAAAGAATCCTTTGCTTTTTTTAGGCATCCTGGCATCCTAGACCAAATTGTTTTCCATTTCAATTTCTGTCCAAAAAACACGGACCACAAATGACAATGTGTGCGTGGGTGTAATAATGTTAACAATAACAGCGCAGTGAATGGAAAATGCAACAAGAAGCAGCGACAGACAACGGGAGGAGACAGACGACTGAGGAAGGCATTTTGGGGAAATATTAGTTGTGCTGCTGTTGCATGTTGACATTTTGTCTGTGATCGCAGATGATTAGCAGGACTCTGTCCCTGAGGAGCTAAGCCCACATAAAGCCCTTCACTCTCACTCCTCCCTTCTGCACTGAGCCTCTCTGGGGCAGGAGAAATCACTCAGTGTGCAAGAGATGTGCCAGCGTGCGATCTGTGTGTGAGAAATGCATTTTGAATATTTGGATCAGAAGAAGCTTCTGGGTGGAGTAATGCCTGATAACACTGTCACTAAGGTAATCATCCATGACAAATTCTCCCTCAGCAGAGAAGGGGCAGCCACAGATGCTGAGGAAAAGAAAAGTTTTTGGCTTATTCTGGGAAACCTGTCAAACCAGTAGTTACCAGTGGTGAGTTTGGCTCCAGTGAAATGCAGACCATTCAGTCAGACTGTCTCTGGAACCTTCTGGTGCCAATTGGTCAATGTCAAAGCAGAAACCCAGCAAGATCTTAGTGGCTTCCTTTTGTTCTTGTTTGTTTAACTGCCTCATTCTGGCATTTACTGTTACTTAGTTTTTATTAATTTCTCTCAAAACACACTTGCATCTCGAGTATAACTGAAAGTGCTATTAAATTACCTTAATTTAAGAGCAATAATTATCATAACAAGAAGAAATGCTCACAGTGACAGTACTTGCATTCTTAGTTCAGTATCTTTGCATGCTAACATTTGATTAATGCAGTAAATCCAATAGCTGAAGAAACTCCACACTTAAAACACACAATGTTTTGGGCAAAATGTCATGCCAACATCCTTATTCTGGCATTTAACACACTGTTTTTCGATTAATTTCTCAAAATACTTCTTGAATTAATTCCTCTGTAGGGCAGAGGAGTATTATAGTGATTAATTAAATTAGCTTAATTTAATTCCAAAAAATCACCAGCAGCAGCACTGCAGTGGAGCACAGTTCTCTTTGTGCTCCTGCATCAGGCAAATGTGGAGGTGACTAGTCATCCTTGAAATTTACTATGATATGATAAACTTTTATGTATAATGTACTGCATGTGAACTAGACTTAGGTTTAAATGTGGGTTAAAAAAATGAAAGATTAATTTGAGGGAAATGTTTTTAAAAAAAGAAGCTTAGTAAACAAAGCAAATGTCATCAGCAGCTTGACATTTACCCATGTTTACAACTTTGTGGTTTCTAATCACAGCTGTCAGCAAGGAAAAACTTTCTTTTAATGGAAACTGAAGAAATCCAGTGTAATTCACCTGAAATGGCTTAAAAGGATCAGTTCACCCAAAAGTTTAATTTCAGTCATTATCTACTCACCCCCATGTCGATGGAAAGTTAGGTGAAGTTTCTGAGTTCGATTAACATTTTCTGCAGTTAAGAAAGAACTGAGATGGCTCCCTCCTTGCTACTTCCAAAAAACCCCATTATATTTCAGAGTACTCTCTAGTTCAGAGTATTCATTTTTCTTTTTCACTCTACTGAAGTTGCTGTTAAAGTTTGAGCTCATGCACCCACTTCTAATGAGGTGCATACTAGCCTTTAGGTTAGCAGCGAGCCACCAACCTAAAGCATCAGTATTTTATAAATTGACCAATCAGCTGTCTCTCATTGTTTTCATTTAAGCGGTTGTTTCTTGAAAATGCCATTAGAAGCACTACAAGGAGCCACAGATAGCTGTCTCACCAACTGACAGGATATAGTTTCTGCAAATATGACAAGAGCCTTTTTTTTTTAAAATTACCTACCAAAGCTACTAATGGTTGTGAAAGGAAGGACTAACAATAAAAATACGCCCGTAGCTTTCAATGGGCTAGATTAAGAAAGTATAATAAATGATTCCCTTTATTCATGTTGCGTAAATGAAATGCATAGCTTTTGGTATACAGTAATAAAGAGTTAAATGGTGAGAAGTGGACGTTCGAAGGGTGCTTGTAGAGTAATCACAGATCTTAATGTCAAAAAGTACTTACAAGTACTCAGAAAGGCTAAGAAAGGCAAAGCATCACCAGAAGGACTTTAATGTCTTGCATTTCTGCGGTCACCAAGGAGACCTCAGAGACCAGCTTTGAATTATATGCTTCTAAACTTTCAACACAGATTTATTATTTTATTGGATAATTGGATAACATATAGTGAGTTTTTACACAGTGTTTATTATAGGTGGCTAAAACTCAATTAATTTGGGTACAGTGCTATTTTAGTCAACAATTAACCACCAACAACTAACAATTTTAACCAAATCTGTTATTATATTTTACTTTGTCATGGCATGCTTTTCAGTTGGTTTCTGGCCATGTTAACACATTTCTCCCACATTTGCTAAAGTGCCACCCCTGACACTGAGCCTCCCAGGCAGAACACAAACAACTCATGCATTAATTGAAACATTACAGAGCAGAAGCTGCAAGTAAAATAATTTATCAAGTTTGGGTTTGATGGAGAGTATCTCTCAGTTTGGTTTAAATGCTGCTCACATGCAGCATCGCCACGGATGGCAAAATAAAAATACCTCTCTGATTATATTGGCTACTCTAGATAACAATTTTCTCACATATCTTTGAGTTCCAAAACTTTCAGTTTCTTTCATATTTGCTGTTTTTCAAAACATGCACAAATCTAGTAGACAGACGCATAATCAGCCTTGTGAAACAAAGTGAGATTCTTCAATAAAAACGAATACATTTAACAAATATTGCAAACATGTTGGTGTTTCAAAGTTTGACTCAGAGGCAACACACTATTGATAACAAGAAAGTTTAGCTTACTTTTGAACAATGTTTGTTTTTTTTTCCATAAAAGCCATCCTCACTTGAACCTAACAGAAGCCAAGAGCTTCGCTCAGTTGGGCCTCCCTTCCCATATGTATGTGGATGCCATGTCCACACTTGACCAAAAGCTTGAAAAATATACCTGGTACATACAGTATTTTTTGTTCCTTTTTGGGGGGCAAATGCAGCACTGCACAAAAACTTCACTTAATCTTACACAACCAGAACTTTTATCAAGGTCAGGGCAAGGTTTTTTGCCATGGTTAAATATAAACCTTCACTCACAGTGGAAAATGTCAGGTCACTCAGTGCACCACAGATGAGAGAAACTGTTCGTGCCCATCCATCACTTCAACTCCAATACCCTCACTTTTTATTGCAATTTCAATATTTTTTGTAATTTTCTCTCTGATCCTCTTCACACGTCTTGACTCAACTTGAACTTCCAATGCATTTATCATACAGAATATCGGAATGCTATGAAAATAAACTGCACATGATCCTTGAAATTACAGTGCACATTGAATTGACAAATATCCCTCCAAAGGAAGCTTAGTGAATAGATAACTGCTTTCCCCACATACACACACACACACAGTCATGCATGGCAATGAATAAAACTGTATGTGGGGGAAAAAAATACAGTATTTAATAATGTAAAATGTGGAGTATAAAGACATCTAAACTTGATTGAACAGATTGGGATAAATAAACTGACTAAACTGAACAGTGAACAGTTCAAATATGATTGTACCGAAAGGTAAGACACTGAAAAACAGAGGGTAAATGAATAGTTACAACAATAATATAAGAATATAAAGTTGGCAACTCCACAGTCATATTGCTTTAGACCATTAGCCAAATTAGAGCAGCTATGGTTTGCACAGCAATTGAGTGCATGATAGCCTATATGTTGTTGGCTGGATGCCCCAGCATGCCAATTAATGCATCTCTGGCATAGTAAAGCTTGGCTTTAAAGCTGCAACCTGTAACTTTCTACATATGAAATTATTGTAACAGATAGTGGAACATTATCATCATGTCGCAAAGGTATGAAGTGACAATGCTATTCCTCGGAGAGCTAACATGATTGAGAGCCTCACTGACAAAATGAAGTTACATGAGACGGGTATTATAGGCAGCACATGTGCGAACCAACACATTATTTTCTTTGCAGCAGAAGAAGGAGATAGATTAAACATGTTTCAAACTTTTCTCAAAGTTACCTAGGTTTCAGCCTGATTTCACATGGTTTGCTTTGTTCCTTTTGAACCAGTCATGACAGCTGACTTTACAGCTGACATGACTTATGATTTGCATAAATTCAGCTGAGTGATTTCTCAGGTCCATCGGGATACTGCATAAAAGCAGTTTTTTTCAGATATACTGTAGTCTCTAGGTCACCATGAGATTAAATAATTTTTGCACTGCTGGGCATTCCACCCGTCCGCTGAAGAAAATGAGCATTGATTGGCTTGAGGAGCAGCCATTTGTATTCAGACTGGTCTATGATTTCCACTTCTTCCCCATTAATCACTCACTTTATCCCTCAAACATAAAACCAGTTGAAATGTGGTGAGGTAAATGAAGTTGACTTTTCCCCCCATCATTGCAGAGCATCTTTATTTTTGTCTATTTCGCATCATCTGTATGAGTAAGTGATTGCCCTCTCTCCCTCAACTCCCCTTGCTTTAATTCCCTGTGTAGAACTGCTCATATACCATTAGAGTGATGTAATATTAGACATTTACATACATTTTAAGCTCTTAAGCAAGTACTTTACTGTAGGACTATGAATCATTGAGATGATGCCCCTAGTTTTTCAAAAAATGGGATATCATCTTCTAATATGTCTATCTTAAAGGCATCATAAAGGCAACCTTTCACACACAATACTTTGACCTTCATTTCATCCCCATCTTTGTTATAATTGAGTCTTTAAGAAAGTTTTGCTCGGCAGTATTAGGCAATTACACATTTGGCTCAAAGGTGTTCCCTGATAAAAGTCACCTTAACGCTTATGAAATACATCGAGGATGAACATAGATTATAAAACTGATTTTACAATTTTAATAGATAAAGTTATGATTATTTATCGATTCATTGTAGTGCTGAAAAGCGTAGAACACAGAATACAAATAAGAACATTTGGAAGACAAGGCAGTCAAGGGCAATGTGTGTCAACTATGCAAGTGGATTTAGTATTGTATTTTATGTAATTTAGCACAATTTTATACTGCATGCCAGTATTATTTGTATAAAAAAAGTAAAAGTAATAGTAAAACACAATAAACTGCTTGTGGACTCTGGAGCAAAAATGTGCTGTTAATCCATGTTCCTGCCACTCTCACCGTAGTGCTTACAGTTTTGCTATGCCAAAATACAGCCTGGGCTCAGATTTACTGTGCAGCTATTTGATTTAATATATTCATTAAGGAATATGCAGCATACATTATAAGTGCATAACTGAAAAAATTAACGTCTTAAAATGAGATTGAGATACACAATAAAACAAGACCCACCTTAAGGCCCCACTATGTAATTTATTGTATTGTACTGATACACATTCTTAAACAAACAATTACATTTTCAAAAAACAGGTGATGCACACAGTCAGCCTGAGGGTACCAGCCCCCTGGACACCATTACAAAAACCTTGCAGAAAGAAAGAGCTTTGCACAGACAAGAGCTGTGAATTCAAACGAGTCAAGTTCACATCGTGATATCCACAGACTGAGCAGCCGGGTTGCCCAAGGATATTAAGTATTTGTCACTCAGAGTTCAATTTGGCCCATTGCACAAGTTTTAAGGTCAAATAGGCACTTTTGAACTGACTTCTCAGTCAGATAAATGTAAGGAAATACAATAAGAAGACCACTTATCCTTACTTTGTGTCATACACCAACTGAATCCTAACAAGCAGCTCTGTCAAACACACGCAGCTAGAATTTTAAGACAAGACATAATCCACAATGTTTTAATGCAAATAGATTTCCATTTTGGTGCTCTCGCTCCCAGATGTATACATATCATACATCAGTGACTAAACCTATTCAGCTTTTACATTCACTATTCTTAACACCTGCAATATGAGCATCTTTCATCAGCTCCTTGTCATGCTGATAACATATGGAGACATAGATGATTTAATCTGCAGTGAAGCAGAGCACAGGAGTTGTCAAAACTGTCACTGATGGTGCCTCATATAGAACATTATACATATCAGCTGCGACACCAGTTCACTTTGGTCGTTTAATCGCAGTTTAAACAATATGGTGTTCATGGTGTAAAGGTAAAGAAAACAAGGACAGTTTTGCTTATGATGACACAACACAACAGTATGTTTATCAGTGACCTGCTCTCTTCCGCAGCACTTCTATACTCAGTCAAGTCTGCCTCTCGCTGCTGCAGGTATATTAACTCAAGGTCACTTACTTCGCCCCTCCGTGTCAACTCGTTTATCCATTTCAAGCCTGCTGTTACACCTCTATTGGTGTACAGAATCCCATCAAGCAAACTGGCGCCTACCACCCTTTCTAATTTTGTTCAATTTGAACTGGTATTTGCTGGGATGCCCTGTAAAATGTGTTCAATTTAAGGATATTATACTTTTATTAGAGATGGTAGGAGTGTGCAGAATTGAGAAATGGGGGAAGAGTGGTGGCCTAGAGGGACCTTTAGCCTGGTGATTTTATTTCTCAGAATGCTTTCATTTATCACAATCTTTTGCTCTTGGAAAGCAATGTAATATCACACAGCTGTCCACCTCGAGCAACTCAGTTTTCCATAATAACGCTAACTGACAGGAATTCCTAACCTACTGTATGCTGCTCAGATAATCCTTCCACTTGAAACTGTATGCAAGGCAAAACCTAAAGTCCCGTCCAGTCCTTCTCAACATTTTTGAGAAATTCATGTAAAAGACAGTCTGGGGGGGGGGGGGGGGGTTTTTTCTCCTTGAAGGGTCTCAC
>JBCAUF010000134.1:8240985-8252528 GCA_038406115.1 Haemulon aurolineatum
CCATCAACCAGCCTGTTAAACCAGCTAAAACCATCTAAAACCATCAACCATCCTAAGATGGTCTAAGCTGTTTTTTTCAGTGGGGTGAAGCTTATTTATAGTAAAAAGAGACACAAAGAAGTCTGAAAAACTATACTGGGAAAAAATCTATCCACCTAACCATTTGCCATGCTTCACTATTATGATCAAATCGTCTTTTATATTTTATATTCATTTTTTCTCATTCAATTTCAAGAATTAATTGGCATCAAAATATTGCAATTTGTGAAATTACACTTTTAGATTCTTTTAGCCTCTTCAATTCATTTCACTGATCCAGATAATATAAATGATTGAACTGGAGGAAAGCGAGACATCACTTGTCAGTCAGTGAGGTGTTCATCGTATTGTTCAGATTCGCACGTTGCACTTTGATGGCAGGTTTTCAACGTCACAATTGTCTGCATTTATTGCAGCGCTGACACTGAAAGAAAAAACTCATCAATACCTAAATGAGACAAACCCACAGATTCAGGGACTGTTGAACCCTTGTTTGGCTCTTGCTTATACAATGAGCTGATCAGTGGGCCTCAACTAACTGTAAGTGGTCTGTTTTCGCCTGGATCTCCCACCGTTATATTAAATTCTCTACTTATGATTAGCCATATTCTCTCTCCAAACAAAAGCTAAACGCCGTGAGATATTTCGCTCTCTCTTTCTCTATGTTGCTCTCGCTCTCTCGCTCTCTCTGTCAGCCAGCACAGCTCTGTTACAATTTAGGTTAAATGAGGAGGCATGGGACACAACTTAATGAGAATTTGTTTTTGCTGCTCTGCCAGTAATTAGTTTGTTAAAGCAGAGTGAAATGAGCGTGTCTCAGGAAATGTAAAATTGAATATTAATTAAATTACAAATGGAAATCATGCTTGAATGCTAAGAGCAGCCATCAGACTGTGGTTATTTATCTGTTGATATGTTTTAACATGGAAACCGTTTCACTTGTAGTGGCATATAACTAAGCTATGTGAGACGATTTGCCCTCTTTCCTCATGTGTTTGTTTTAATATTGTTTGTGGAGCAACACAAGAAGAGGGAGTTGGACCCACATCCCAGCTTTGTGGCTTTTATTCATGATGTGTTACAGAGTGTAAGTCTCCCAGATTTAGATGTGTCAGATGCATACAGGCAACCAGGTAATGAGATGTAGATATCCCACGCACCAATTTCAAACCCCGTGTTCTCATTCCATGGCTGCCTGTCACTTGTGGAGCAATGGCACACTGCATCAGTAACGACTATCCGTCAACCGGCGGGGGGTGGAAACATGGAGTCAGAGTCCACAGTGATGAACACAGAGAGAAAAGACCAAGGGCAAAAGGGTAACAAGTGCTGAGGAATGGCTGGAAAAATAAACCAGAATAAACACGAGCATTGTGACACTGACTGGGACGAGACTGCCATCAAACGTGAAGTTGAAAGATGCAGAGGCAGAGCATCAGACAGACATGTAGGGAAATGTGTGTGTGTGTGTGCGCAAGTGTGTGTGTGTGCGGTCAAAGCATGTGAACTCGGCATTGCTGCTAATGCATGTGAACAGGGTCTCAGTATTGTGTAAGCACAGACTGACAGAGGACTGGATGAATAATTCAGTGTCCTCACTCCATGATCTCCACTGTTCCACATGCGCTGCCTGTTTACCATGCCTGTGAATGTGTGTGTGTGTGACTCTGTGCACTTATGTGAATGAGGGGAAGAAAGAAAGGACACTAACCTGATCATGCATATGATTATGTTTGTGTTTGTTTGAATTTGCATGTTTAAGATCAGATTAAAATGGCCCTCCAGTGGAGATTTTATCTGAGAATCAGTGCTGCTGATAAAGTTTGCCCTGATGTTTCTTTTAATAGATATAGATTAAGAATACCTGTGCACAGGTCCACATCTTAAGAGTCACTGTCTATTTAAAGCCCTCAAATAAATACAACAAATGAATTTTTTCAGCAGCCTGGCCTGTATTTGGTGCCTCTAAAACGTTTGCCTGAGGGAGAAGTTGGTATGCTGGGTGGAGGGTATGAAACGGGTCAGGGATTATTTTCTGTGCCAGCCTACAGCCTGACCAGTCACTCCTCAATGGCCAGAAGGGGTTTGTGCAGCCTGACTCCTGCAACCTACAGAGCTGCCTGCACCATCCTTGTTTTCTTTTTTTTGTTTCCTCTCCAGACGTGGACCTCGCATGGATAGAAATGCGATGCTTATGTATTGTAACCCTAGCTCTGTGATCACACAGGGAGCCCTCTAACAAGCCTCTACAGATTTAGACACTCACCACATATTTACAAACTGTACCTACCCAGGGGTGGAACAGAAGCGGAGCGGTTAGCAGTGTTGCCTCACAGCAAGACGATGCTGGGTTTGATTTTGACAGCCTGTTGGGGCCTATTTGTGTGGAGTTTAAATTCTGCCCATATGACTGACAATTGCTTTACATATACTTTAGTTTCCCAAAGGTTACCCATTAGCATGGCACAGGTGGTACTCACATTGTACACAATAACATTCTGCTGTTTGCGCCAACACTGCTGGGAAAAATGAGGCCTTGTGTTTGCTCACTGAATACTGAATACCTTTATGGGGTAACTGCAACTCCATCTCTACAATGGTAATGGCGTTGAATGTAAGAGCATATGAATAATGCACAAGTACAGCCGTGTTCTCACATTATACAGCATAAGTTTAGTTTTGAGCATCTCAGCAGCAACAACAATATTGACACTCAAAGCTCTTGAGGTACTTGAGGAGAGAACAAAAACAAAACCACTCAAGCCGATGAAAGACTGCGTAGACATATCACTTCAATTCAAAATACTTCATTTGTCCCTCTAAGGGCAATTCCGTGCAAGCGAGCACACAAACAGATGTGTACAGGATTGATAGCAGCAGCAGACATTTCATAGGTGAAAAGATACTCTTTACAAGACAGTAAATATGTGCATTTACCAAAATGTTGGACTGCTGCTCAGAAGTGTCTTTGTTGGATTCCTGTTCAGTACCTCTTGCCCAAACTGTTGGCATCGGCAACAGCCCCCAAAGACCGTGAACAAGATAAGCAGTTGACAAGATGCATGCATGTATGGATCCTCTCAGCCAAATAGAATTAGCCTATTGATCTTTTTGGGGTTCGACCTAAAGAAAAGGGCGGTGACCTCACTACTCCTCATTCACCAATGCTTCAGTGACAAACGAGACTGAAGGGCTCTGCGACTGATCTAGGGATGCATTAAATAACCATTGTTCTATTTCATACAGGCTTCAGCGTTTAACGAGGACTGTACAACAAGTACAACTGCTGCTGTGACACTGACAGGATAGTATGATGTTAAGACTTGTAATTGGTTGCGTTGAGTGTAGCGCTTCATTCTGATGCGACCTGACTGCAAAAACAGAAGGCTGAAGGGTGGGCAGTACCACAATCTGGACAAAAGACTCACTGGGTCTTGCTCTTCAGGTCAGCAGGTGAAAGAAAGCAAAGCACTAACAAAGTGCTATGGAGAAGGTTGGTTGGGTGCTCAACATCACCGCCACATGCTAATTGTGGCCAATTAAGCTCAGTATCAAAGGCTAAAAACAGGGGTGGAGAAAAGGCAAAAGGAGAGATCTGGAGCACGAGTCCTCTATCCAGACTGCTAAACAGAAGGTGGAGGGCCATGCTGTTAACGTTGCCCGTAGTGGAGGACTGCTGTACAGTGGTCTCCCCCACCTACAGCTGCCAGGTGAGAACTACAATGGGACTAAAGTGGACTGTACAGTGATTTCATCCACCCACAGGTCTCTTTTTTGACGCAGACACAGAGAGAGTATTGAAAATCATACCAAAATAGTCCACCACCTCTTGTGTTGTCTGTATGCAAGCAGGTGAGTGCGGGGAGGAGAGTAGCAAGTCAGCAAATTCAGGTCTAGACAGTGACAATGCTGCAAAAACAATCACACATGAGACTCACAAGACATTTATCTTTGTTTATAAAGTTCTTGTGCAACGTTCCTCACCAGCAGAATCATCACCTAACAGTTGTCTGTACTGTATGTGTTGCCAGTTATGCCAGATTAAACCAGTTTATAGAAAGTAAAGGGAGAGGGAGCCATATAACTGTGTGACTCTCTGAATAACTAATAATAATAACGGTGGAATAATATGAACAGAAATTATGTTTTCATCAAAAATATTCATATTTTTAATACCTAGTTTGACATCCACATATGCAAATACTTTACATACTAAATTTAAAGCACTCACTAACAAACAATTCAGAAAGTCATCAGAACTCATAATTATATACTCCTTTTGTTTTTTCAAAGTACAAAGTTGGGTAACAAAAGCACACGAAAATCTTAATGGCGAATTAATTGTCCCACCCCAAGAGGTGAAAGAAAGCTCACAGGACAGTGAGGGAGCTGTCAATCAAGCGCAGCCTGGACACACTGTCACATTCTTAAGAAGAGGTCTGTCTGATCAGGTATCATGAGTGAAAACACCTGCGTGGGTGGAATATAGGTGGTTTATTCTAAGAGTTTCTTCTACATCTGTTTGTAATGCTCCCAGCATTCTGGAGCCCAATTAATATACTTACTCCTGAGTGCCTGGGAGAGACAGATAAAAAAATAAAAGACTGCACATTATATATGAAGAAGAGAGGCAAATAAGGACATCATAAAGGATTCTGTTGTCAGCGAGACTTCCATATACAGGGTGCTGTGTCTGTCACGTCGGCATTTATTTGGTTACACCATCTTTGTTCCACGGAGATGCTTAAGCCTCTCAGCCTATTCCCCTGGGTATCTCTTCTGCACTCTATTTACACTAAAACCACAGTTTGTCACAACAACGTTGTTAAGAGTTTCCCTGTGTGTGTGTGTGTGTGTGTGTGTGTGTGTGTGTGTGTGTGTGTGTTTGCGTACATGGATTGATTCAGCTCTAACCTGCTCTGTCTTTTCAGCTCGCTTTTGTGAAGCCATACACAATAGCTGCAACTCCACATTATAGAGTTATGGAGGGATTCATTAGCCGATTCCCCGAAGAGAAACAATCCAAGAATGTCAGCTCATACCTCTATTGTAGGTCTCATACAAAGCCACCAGAGAAGCGCACACAGCCATGTTTCTTAGTTTTTTATTGTTTGTTTATTTTCTTTCTTTATCTTTTTTCTATTTTTTGGCAGGATGTCGACACTGCACTTCTGTGTTCTTAAGCAAAACTCTTGAAGAAGCAATCAATGCATATCACTTACAAAACCTTGTTTGGTTTGTGTTTTCATGTTATGTGTTCTTCTTGGGATATGTATTTTTTTTTAAATCATGGTGAACCACTCATGCAGTCTGGAACAAGTTTTTCTGTCTCTTTTTTTGCATTTGTGCCTGTTTCAATAGAGGGACTCCCCTGCACCAGACTGGGTGGAGTGGGAACGCTGAGGTTGTGTATATGCAGGTAAGGTAGTGTAGTGCAATTGTGGTATGAAATGATGCTTTCATTTTGCCTCTTCAGACCACCCTCATTGCAAACACAAATATACACCTCTTCAAGCTGTAACTGTAACCTACCATTGTCTTCTGAAATGCGCATTGAAGTGCATACAAAGGGAATGTCAGGGTCTCAACTTAAGAAAAGGTGAATATCATGTGTTTATGTAATGGGAATCCTTCAGGCTCATGAGAAAAATATTTTGCTGCTTTGAAAGAAGGTCGGGGGAGCTGATTTGTTTGGACCAATATTGAATGCCAACCACACAGGTTTTATATTACGTGTTTCTCTTTTATGGTGATACATGTGGGAAAACAAGCAAAATTCAAAATTCATCAAAATTTCTTCCAAGACAGTGGAGTCAATAAAATGTAATGTAATGTAATGTAATACGTCTTGTGGCACACCCCAAGGTTCATTTTTTGGCCTCATTCTTTTCTCTCCATGTATGTATTAAGTTATATAATAATATAACAAATATATAATTTGTAAAAAAAAATTGGTTTGCATTGTTCTGCAGATGACACTATGCTCTATATTTCTGCTTTATCTGATGGCGACACTGATTGGCTCTAAGTTTTCTACAGTTACATGATGGCAAAACAGAGATTATGGTTCTGGTTCAGTGGGTAGATTAGAGTCCATGACTATCTACAAAGGCAGGTATCCATGCCCCAGTTGCAGAAATCTGACACAAGCTGCTGCTCAAAGCATTCTTCCATGAAATATGTTTGCTGGTAGATTTGTAAGTGAGATTAATGGACAAAAAATGTAGCATGTGCTTGCCTGATATCCTGTTGCTCTAGACGGCAGCATTTTACATGTTGTAAGCACTAGCACCAACTGATAAATTGCTGTCTCTGCAGCTGCTGAAAGGGACGTCTTTTACAACAGTTAAAATCCAAGACTGTTATTCTCTTGAAAATGAATAAAATACTCAAAAATATATTTAAATATATAAAAATACATTTGTATTAAAATATCAGTTAATACATGCAGCTACAAATGAACATACATTGAACAACCTTGTAATTTAGTTTCCACTGACGTGAGGTTAAACATCTCTGACCACCAGACGTCAACAAAAACAAGGAGCCAGGTGTTGCCAATACACTACAAGACCTTCCTGTCTTCACTTACTGGGCTCCTGACTAAAATGTCAGCACAGGTGACAATCACAATGGGTAGCAGAAGTGGCAGCCGAGTACCTTCACTGTCTGGGGCCTCAGTTGTGTAGCTGACAATGGAGGCATTTGAGACCATCACAAGTTCAACACTGGACTGAAAAGAAGTAATCTCAATGCTAACCCCACTCTCTGTCAATGCAAGTGTCCAAGTCACACAACTTTGTGCAGTTCTTTGTTGCCCAGCCCAGTGATTGGCTTGTTCCGTCTCTGAGGACTTTACATCAAAGCACACCAGTAAGAAAAAATGAAAAGAGATAAATCAGAGACCAGTGTATTCAATAATCGACAGGTGTTTTTATAAGAGATAACAATGTAATATTATTAGCATCTAAATTACATTTGATTGACTACAACTCGGCTTAGCGCCTCAAAGAACCAGGCAAACAAAAGGTAATAGAGGTGTTTACTCTTAAAGTAGTTCAGTAGTAGTAGAGTAATAGTCAAAATTTGGAGCAAGCGAGTGAGAGGGGAAGAGTGATAGCACTCTCATGTCTCTTTGATCAGTAAAGAACATTGGAGAAGCAGACTACCTGTTTCCCTTGGTTCAAGTCTTTATCCTTCTGTAAGATAAGCTAAGCTAATTACCTCCAAGCTCTAGCTCTACAAAAACAAAGTCAGTGGTGTCAGTGGTGTTGATGGCTTAACTTTTGATCTGATTCTGAAGTTTCCATGCTTGGGCTTACTGTGGAAACAGCAGCAGGTCACGGCCTGAGCTTCTGTGGGAAACGTAGCCACCCCACTCACCGGCTCCACGACTAGATCCTGCCAAGTACCCACACGCTGCTTTCAACTACGATCTCATCGTTGTAGGTCCATTAGGTTTATTTAACTGCAATCATTGAGGAGGATATAAGACAGGACAGGAAATAAAGTAATAAGGGAAGAGAGATAAAAAAAAGGATTTTTTTTCTAAAGACCAAACAGTGGAGGACAGTGGAGGCAGAGATGGGAAATTATTCCATTAAAAGGGGTCAATGCGAGGTACTCCTTGAAGGGAAAGCTTCTCATTCTGTGATGCAAGATAGGTACTGACTGATGTTCTGATTGGAGTGAGGAGGGTCATTACAGCACTAAGGTTCAGGAGGGTGCAGTGTGATCATTTGTGGCAGAGTAGAAAGTACTGGCTGACCTGGGGACAGATGACCTCAAAGACTTGAACACAAAGACAGACATTTTTTGAGTGCAGCAAACATGAAGTAACAAGACGAAGGGTGAGGTTGTAGTAAGGCACATCAGTGCTTTGAGCTGTGTTGGAAAATCTGACAGAAAACCAAAATAATTGCCAAATGCAAAACTCATGGTGGAGCCACAGGAAAAGTAGGCCTCATCCTGTGGGGGTTGTGAGGATTTGTACAACATTTGAATTGGTCATCAAAATATTTAATTCTGGTTGAACTAACTTCTAGAAAAGCTCAGTGAAAAATCCTGGAGTGACTCCTTGACAACAATGCTTAACTTATTCCCTGAGTATGTAATAAATAAATTCTCCATAGATTGTTCACTGTACTATTCAAAGCATAAAATGATTAAACATCTGTAATTATGTAAACCTTGCACATTCTGTTTTGCTAAATATGCTGTGTTAAGATAATTATTTCAAAATAATCAAGATTTCAGAAAGACTGTAACTGAAAATTGTGTTTGACATGAGTGATGCTCCAAATATCATCTGCAGAAAATTCACAAGCTACTGTAACTTATTTGATTATAAATGTGATGTTTAGTATTTTTAGGAGACTTGCAGTGCATCCAGACTGTGTTGTACTTTTCAAGTTTTCTGCTCTATTCTACTCTACTTCCATGCTATTCAGGTCTACTCCCATTCTGTTCAGGGAAATCTAGCTCTACCCAACAAAATATGTCAGCAGCCAGTTATCTTGTACCTTATGTATACAGTCGCAATAGCAGCCAGAGCCTGAACACCCACATACCACCATCAGTGTCACTATCTGTAATTGGTTTGGAAACTGATTTAATTGTCTGGACGTCTGTTTCGCAAACTGGGCAAGATACTGCTCAACCTGTGGTTACCGTATCTCCTGCTTGCTGGAAAATATTAGTATCACTACAATATTTCACCAGAATTTCATCAGTTCATCCACATTCACCACCAATTTTTCTATTTAATTGGATATCATCCACTCCATCCTCCCCACTCAGCCCTCATAATGGCACACACAACTTAAGACTCACTGACAATTTTATATTCCAGTAAGTCAGTGTCAACGAGAACTGCTGTTAATGAAATTCCTGTCAGTTCCTCATCAAGACACTTCTCAACAGAATCTCCCGTAATGAGTTTTAGACGGATTCGTTACGGCCTTTGACACACCTCTTTCTTGTCAGCAGGTGGTAAAGTGTTTGTAGTGGAAATGATGTACAAAATGAAGACATACTGTGCACTGTTCAACGGCCAGGTGAATAAGTGAGATTTCTTAATATCTGTGAATGTAATAAATTGCAACAGTCGTACAACATGGAAATATGTCCTGCTCAACCATTGCCCTGGAGAGAAAGATCAAAACAAGAGTAATATAAGTAAGAAATAATGTAGAGATCGGAGGTTGTTAGGGAGAAATAAACCCCGGCAGGATGTATGAAACATTTCATATATCATGAAGGTTAACTCTACATTATCCCGCTTATTGCATGGCTTACGAGTTAAATAATTAATTAGAACCTTGAGAAGTCATTATACTTGATGACAGTCAGTTATCCAGAAATAACGGACTATAGAACGCAGCGACTGACCAATCAGAGTGCAGCATTCAATAGAGCCATGTAATAGATTATAAATTTTATCAATTGAAATGTGGAAATATGTTAAAACCCTTTTTTGTTTTGTTTTTGAGATTAAAAGAAACATATACACACACACACACACAGTGTATATACATATATATATATAATATATATATGTATAGGAAGAATGGAATATAAAAAACGAGCTTTGTAAGTGTAAGTATTTATATGTATTCAGTGATATTATTGATTATTGATATATGATTTATTTTGTCAATTTTAGTACTTCATTTTTGGCAAATTGGAGCTGCTGTGGCCTGTTGATGCCACATTACTGTAACAGTTGTATAACACAGTATGGACATTTGGATATTAACAAAATGCAGTTTGTCACCACAATCAGTTTCATTAAAATTAGTAGGCGGTACAATATTTCTCTCTATTGTACTTTCTTTTCCTTTAGAGGATCTGGGGTCATGGGGGTGGGGGCCGGACTTATTGTGTACATTTACTGAATCTGTGATTTGTATATGTGTTCAACAGTCATGTGCTTCAGCATAACCTTATATGTGATTTGCTGTTCAGCTTCCTATAAAGTGAAAAATTTACCTAATTTTAACTAGCCATTGATAATGTCGATTGAAGGCATGTTATTAAGTGAATACACTACAAGAAAACATTGTTCATTCCACCTTGATTTACTTCACCGGTGGCTGTCTACAGTCAGGTAAAAATACTGCCTACAGGAGACTCATTATTGCATTTCAGATATTTAGTTGTTTCTAAATCATCCGTCCATGATTTATATCCGCTTTTCCTGTTCAGGGTCATAGTAGAAATGGGGCCTGTTGGAGCATACATTAAGGCAAGGGGCAGGTCGCCAGTCTATCACTGTCCAACACATATAATCAGACAACCACTCACACCTGCAGTACAGGAAATATAGAGGCTCTAGTTCACATGACCTCTCTGTGGGAGAATATACAAACTAGAACACAGCCAGTCAGTTGGTTCAAGAGTAACAATGGTAACAATATATTTCTGTACTAACATTGTTTTCTTTTGTGTGTGTTTTAACACATAAAGAATGTTACTCATTATAGGAGCATTACGAATAGTGATGCCAGCACACACTGGAATGACACTGCTGCTTTTTTCTCCAAGTAGTGCAAGAAATGGAATCACAGTTAGGGAACGTATGGAGGGGTGGAACAGGCTACCCCTGAAGTCTGATCGGCCGCTCCCACTATCTTAATCCATGGTGAGCTATGTGGTCAGAGGTGAGATCATAGTTGGAACCAACTGTTTTGATTTTACTTCATAAAATATTTTAAAACTTTATTTAAATGGTCTAAATGTCCAAAATGATTATATTTAACAAATGCATCTTTGGCTGTGCTATGGGAGCCAGTTACTAATTTTTGTGATGTTTCTTTGTGAGCAGTTTCGAGGTTTGAGAAACATGTATTGTAGATTGGAAGTTATGCAGAACTTTGTTGGCATAATATTTTGCCTGCAAAGGCTTATTGATTTGAATTGTGTAGGCACTCTATACTGTGGTTTCATTTTTGAATGTGCTAGTGTTGGCCGATCGTTCCAATTGCTCCCTCTGAGATCACCAATAGACGATACCATTATGAGTGCGCAGAGGGGTGGTGGTGTGTGTCACGTCTTCGGAGCCCCCGCAGCGAATACTTTTCTATTTTTGTCGGACGCCATAGTCACAAAAAGCAATTCAGCACAGAGCCGATCGTGCGGGACAGGAAATCGTGTGTAGAAACAAAACATCCGGTTAAGAGACCCGAGTGGACACGCAGCACAGCCGTTCCACAATGCACACGCATCCAGTGGAATTAAGTTAATTAGGAATTAAAGATGGGGTCTGTAGTTCTGTTCAGATACACTTTCTCTCACACTGGGGGAAATGGCCCGTTTAATTTCAGAGGAATCAGTACATTGTGTCATCAGGAAAAGGAACGGAAAAAAACAGCGCTCTGTGGCAGCCACAGGAGTGAGAAAACTGCGACCAATCCGCATCGGGACGAAGGGTAGAGGAGAGTAAAAACCAATCACGTGCCTTCAGGTCTAGCTCTGCATCCCGCCCCCGCCTGCGTGAGTGCGCA
>JBCAUF010000134.1:8362773-8375709 GCA_038406115.1 Haemulon aurolineatum
TTTGCAACATTTCTTTTTTACATTTAGTAAATCCTTTCTGCTGTTTTACAGTCCCTGTTGCAGTTGTGACTGCAGGTTGCAACTCCAGATGAGAATGACAACTCCTGTGTTTGTGTGCATGCTTTATTTTTTCCTTAAAGAGTGCATCTGTGGTTGCAGCTGCTGCAGAATTTATATTGTCCATACATCTCTGTGTTGTCTGCCTTGGCGATGCTTAATTTTTGCTGTTACAGTGGCAGCTTGTGTAATTGTCCTGTTCTTTTTTATTTATAGTCAGTCGTCGTTGTTTAATTGTCTGAGTTTTTTCTTCTTTTCTGGTTGATTGTAGCGAGGCCAAGCCGAGGATGGTAGCTGTGTGTTATAATTGATAACCATTTGTTTGCACAGGTTGTAAATGTCAGTCTGTAGAAAAGTAATTTATTGTAGGTTTGGATATAAGGGCTTGGCGGTGCGGTTCATAATCAGATAGGTCTATAATGTAATATTAAAATATTTATGTCATCATCAACTTTTTACTTCTACAGTATTTTCCATTTTCACTGCAATTACCACAACTCACGTATCTGTGAGTGTGTGTCTGAGTCTGAGAGAGAATTAAATTGCCCCTTTATTTGTTTATCTATTTACCGTGGTCAGAGATGGGGGATACCATGTTTGGGGGAGTCTGGAATTTCTGTCAAGTTTAATATATGTCTGAGACAAATGTGTGTGCGTGCTTGTGCTTAAGTGTGTTGTTCAGATTTTGTAGTCTGAATCTTGTGATCAGAGACGGTTTGAGAGCCACTGTTCCAGTCTGCCCACAGAACAGTCTGCATGTCCTGAAGCTATTTTATTCCAACTGTTAGTCAAGGAGATCAGGTGCATAGTTTAAGAATAAAAAATACTTCAAAATAGTTCAACTTTGACTCCAAAGAAAAGCAGCCCTCATTGATATTTTCAGCAACCAGCTGTAAACAAAACACTGCCAAGCAAAAAGTTACCTATTACACATCCAGCAGGTATGGAGCAACATCAGCATTTATATACAGTTGCTGTGTTTTGTCACCAACTGTCTTTCTTTTGGTGCAGGGAAGTTTTTTTACTAAAAACATCTGTCAGCTGTG
Source organism: Haemulon aurolineatum (assembly GCA_038406115.1). Taxonomy (NCBI): domain Eukaryota; kingdom Metazoa; phylum Chordata; class Actinopteri; order Lutjaniformes; family Haemulidae; genus Haemulon; species Haemulon aurolineatum. Next base: position 8,363,877 of record JBCAUF010000134.1, read on the forward strand.
TTTGTAAATGAGACTGATCTGAGAGGTTTCTGTTACCTCGTGAGGCAGCTGGAGTGAGATCACAAGATTGCAAGAATCCATCCTCCCGGGATTCAAGTTATGCTCTTGTGTGCAGACCTCAGTGGTTCAGACCAAACAGCCCCCTATGAGGAACTATTTATAAGCTAGTACTTTGTTGGTTGAGCTGGTTAGGCATGAAGAGCAAGTCTGGGTTAGGGTAAGAATATCAGGCAAGGGAGGTTAGGGTAAAAGGATACCTAATGTTGCCTACAGGTGTGATGACAGTGAAAACAACAATGGCAGCTCCTATAGAGGTTAGCATATGCTGCTCTGGAATCAGTTATATCACAACTGGTATTTCTTCAGCAAAAGAGGAGCAGAGAAAGAACGACACTGAAGGCTTTTCTTGATGGAAAAGATGTTTTCGTTCAGCAAGAGTTTTAACATGCATATGATTCGTTGGTTGGTTTAAGTTAGCCCAGGATAGACGGTGACAGACAATGTGTCAAAACAAGCTGGAGCAGGACAGTTTATCAGACAGACTGGAAGCAGGGGGAAACAGCTAGTCTGGCTCTTGCATCTCGTTTAAAACACTGGTATGAAAGTGATATCAATCTTCTCACCTAACTTTCAGCAATAAAGTGTATTTCCCAGAATGTCATGCTACTCCTTTAAGGGACGTCAAAGCATAGATCACTTTTTCACAGAAAAAGCTGTTACAAAGAGCAAGACTTGAGGCACAAATTCAAGAGCTGCATGGTCAGAGCTTCTGATCAGCTGCACTGTTTAATATATCGTCTGCCTAGTGTGGGAGCACTAGTGAATCAGTACAATGAAGCTGCCAGCTAAAGCAGCAGATTCTCATATCCGCTGATTCCTGGGGTATGTCTGAGCTGGAACACAAAAAATCCTTTTGTTGACTGTAAGTCTTTCAGATTGAATATTATTTTTCCATTGATATTTGTGCACAAGAGGAAATGTGTCTTTATCTCTTAGAAAAATGGGAAGATGCGCCACGCAAGAAATTCAATTTATTTGTTTATGTAAAATGTCATCTTTCGCTCCACACATCTGCTCGCAGCCTCGCAGCATAGAGGAGCTGATTGTAGTTTTCTTTCATGAATCTAAAGTGCGCTCCCTGTCTCGACCTTAAGATCACATTTCTCAAATGCAGCACATTCTTGACCTGACAAGTGAGTTTCAAAAGGCTGAGCACAGGAGAAATTACCTTTGTAGATTAATTTTATTCATCTCACTGCATCGTGATATCTTTGTAAGTGCACGGATATTTAATAGTCATACTGACACTTCAACAACATTTTATGAATATACAAAAGGATTCAATTTGTCACTCTGTCTGATTCCACAGGGAGATGAAAACAAACTGCAAATGCTACACTGGCTACAATTTTTGACCAACAAAAAAGGTTAATGGAGGTTCATTTCGAACTTCACATTGGCCCGACTATGGAGGAACGGGAGGAGCTTTGGGCTTATTTATGCATCACAATTCCCTTTGTTGTGTGCTGTGTTTGTGGTTTCAAAACTGAATGAGATGTCCTCCGGCAGTAAAGGGCTATTCAAAATAAGATTCGCATTTGTTTACAGCATAGACATAACACAATCTGACACACAGTGTCAGAGTACAATCCCTGAAGAGGCCCATTGTCCTTGAAGACAGGTTAATGTTCTCTGTTAACTTTTCACATGCTACCATAGGCCTGCAGCACTTGGTGCACGGTAGTTAGTTATGCTGGAAGTTTAAAGTCCTCAGAAACTTGGTTTTATTTAGTATATTATATTAGTATTTTTAGCATTTAACAGTTATGACTGATTGTTGCTGTACAATAATGACGTGTTTTGAGCGAGCCCTGCTGACTTCAAACCAATGAGATTAACACAAACACAGAAAAAGCAGAACTTTTGCCAATCAGTTTGTGTTCACGTAGGACTTCCTTGTTCACAGCCAAAATTTATGAAAAAGAGCACACCAAAGTTGTATATTTTACAGATTTGTGTTCTTACATTATCTCAAGTGTTGTCTTCACCCAAAGAAATGCATGATTTTACTCAAGATAACAGGACATTTCAGTTTTTCGGCTGTCATGCTTTCTCCTGGGGAAACACGAGAAACACCAGACAATCCGTGGGAGAGAAGTTGGCGAATGTGTGTGTGTTGAACAATGAAGACAACAACTCCCAAGATGGCGCTTCACAAGGTCATCAAACTACGTCTTTTGTTTTTATTGTTTTTGTTGAAAGACTCTGAGTAGCTGAATTTGCATACTGTGTATCTAAGCTGAAGTTTGCCCTGCCTTTCTTTATCACTGATAATTTGACAAGTTAAGATAACCTTTTAAATGATGCCCTGTTAAACTGAATTAGAGTTCAACTCACTTGACATTAAAGAAATTTGTTCCAGTTCTTTCTATTTAAAAGTCAAAAATATATTTTTGAGAGTGTATGACTGACCTCATCAGCAAGTCGCGCAGGAATTCTTAAGAACAATATAACAACCCTGAAGTGTATCCTTTCTTTCTCCTTTCTTTATCGTGATCTTTATCCCGACTCCTCCTCTTTGCATGCTTCGGGAGACCACAAATCCACCTGCTGACCACTTGTTGTCTTTGGTCGTTGCTGTGTTTGCTGTTTCCTCCATGATCTTGCTTCTTCAGGCATGAAAAAACATCAGTGTAATGCAGTCGCCTTCTCTTATTCTTGCCTTGATGGCAGCGATGCAGAAATATGTCGCTGGAGACTCGGTGGAGCTCTGCATCCTGTTTGCTGCATCTCAGCACTCAATCTGTGTCCGCTCTCCGTATGATTGTGAATGTTTGTTGAATGTGTCGGCTGTGATTGTGTGCATCTGTGGCTGTCAATCTACCCTTCTTTGTATGCCTTTTTATTTCACTATCACTACCCGCTGTCACACACTTTACTGCTCTGTTTGCATTCCCTGTTTGATTTGGCCAGTTCAATTATTTTACCATTTATATTTCTAATTAATTTCAAAATTAATTAAGCTCTAATCTATGTTGTTTTTCTTATATTCTCTGAGGGTGTATGTCTAGGTAGATTAGCTCAGTGTGGAAGCTCATCATGTCCCTTTAATGTGCTGTTTCATTTTGTGTTTTTGATTAAATGTTAATTATTTGTGATAAAGAACTTTTAAACTTGTAAAAATGTTCTTTGGCCACTTCAAATGCAACTCTGGCACATTTAACATTATGAAGCTGATGTGGCTAATTTGCAACTTCAAGCAGTTGCCTACTTACACTTTATACATGAAGCAGACACAGAGCAACATTATTATTACATTGTAGTCATGTATATGTCGAATATTCGTATTCTTTTTTAGCTTTGTTCTGGTCCCCCGTGGTAAACATCTGGCTCTATAATTACAAAATGTTAATCGCTAACTTTGTATGTCTGTCATGTGATGCTGGACAGGTATAACATTGTGTCATTTTATTTTAGCTTTTTTTGCTGTCGCTAGTAACTCTGGTGGTGAAAGCAGTATGAGTGGACCAAAGGGGTGATGTTCCAGACTGGAAATCAAAATAATTGGCTAAAAGATGCTAAAATGCTGAGGTGGGTCTTATGCTGATAACAGAGTACTAGATAACACGCTTTATGAAAATATCAGTTTTTAGGCTCCCTAAATGCTTGGGTTTAGTAAAATAAAGGGTATCGTTTCATGGTTTGCACATGGCGCTGTCATTGTGTAAAACAATTTTTTAGGGTTAGGGTTATCTTTTTTGCAAATATAACATCCCCACAATTGGCTTTATGCACAGCTCCACAATTTCCTGAATTTAAGCCAGTTCCTTTATTTCCTGTCTTACATTATTGGACAAACTGATTAATCCAGGTGTGTCTGACCATTGTTGTGACTAGTACTGAAATCAGACACACCTGCATTAATCAGTTTGTCCAATAATGTAAGACAGGAAATAAAGGAACTTGCTTAAATTCATTAAGTAGTGGAGCTATGCAACAAGTGCATTGCATTTCAGCATTAACCTAATAGACGTTTTCCTCCCCAAATGAAAAGCTGTTGGCTAATACAGTACGGGTTGAGGGAGAAGTCACTCTGTTTAGATTAGCACACTGTTCAAATTGGTCTTGCTTTTTCTGTGCTTATATCATGACTCACACATTGTCTTGATAATTCCACTCATCGCCTAGAGCATCTGACCTCTGACATTACAGCTCTCATGGCTTAATCATAGGAGACATTAAGCACTTCTGTCTGTTCAGAAGGTTAATATTGCCATTAGAAAGCCATTATTCACCAGCGAGACCCTGAGCTCTTGCCAGTCTGTGCAGAAACACACCAAATCTGTCTCTCCTGCTCTGGAAAGATAATTAGCATGAGAAAGGTTGAGAATGGGATGTCACTGGCTGATATTCATCACTGAGCCACGTACAAACTGTGAGCTCCATTAAGCATGTCACTGTGAGTCGATCAAGATTGTGTGTTTGTGTTTTATAGAGGCAGAGATAGACAGACAGATAGAGAGGCGGATGCTAAATGTTAACGTTACTGTGCATTTTGTCATTTGGGTCAAATTCAATTTCTTTAACTCGTCAGGTGAATTTTGGAAAAACACTGACAGTGTGGTTGAAGGAAAGTCAAATAAACTGATTGATACAGTAGGCAACAGTGAAATAACAATAATAACAATAATAACAAAACACTGGTATATCATCACCTTCATTTGGATCAATGTGTTAGGTTAGGTCTAGTAAAAGACAGGGCATCGTTCAATGGTTTGCTGTGGCCAGGAACAAGGACGACAAGAGCGGTCAGAGTGAAGCGAAACAGTACATTTTCAGGTCAGAGAAGCAAAACAATGAGCTGAAAAAACTACAGAGCTGATAATTTGATAATTCCCCTCTGATACAGTATAAGAATGTTAAATTGTGCAACTTGAAGTGTTTATCCTGAGCACAAAAGCTGGTTGATAATTTGCAAACTCCAATAACATTTTGTGCTTAAGAAATCATTGAATGTGTGTATCTGTACTGTATCATTATTTAGAATGAATTATCTGCCTTATAAAACAGCATGAGATGTGTGCTGTAACACAACTGGCCTGTATGAAAAATGTAACCATACTTATCGCCACGCCTAATTCCGAACACTCCATTGTTTGGTTTCCTGCAGCTGGATTTTAAGAGAAACAAAATGAAGTGAAAAGTCTTCATAAATTAGCTTTATAGTTCAACCTATTAGTGGTACAGTCCATAACATTAAAAAGAAAAAGCCCAAAACATCTTTTGAAATATAACAAATATTTCAAAACAGCTTATGGCCAGATCATTTCTTGAAAGTTTGCAGAAGAAAACTATATAATTTGGTGCTGATTTTGGAAAAAAAAGAGAGAGAAAGCTTGAGGACAGTCTCTTGTGCTGAGTTTGTGACTCCCAGAGGAATGTCATGGAAAAAAAGAGTTTCATTCAAAGTCAAGTAAATATATGTTTCATGAATTTATCATTGGAAATTTAATTATTCAGATCAATTGTATGCTTGCCTGTCCATAACTTTTTTGCATGTTCTGCTGACCTGCTGTTCAATACTCTATTACACAAGCATGGCATTTAATTGGAATTAATTAATTGGAGGTGCACAAATTAAATACCATCTCATTTCAATCTAAAGTATAATTAGCGCCAAGTACCATAATTCATCCCAGGAACCCTCAAAGGAAATTATTAGAACTTTACAGATCTGTAATAAAAAGTGTTATTCATCACCTCAGTCCCAGTTTAGTATTTCTCTGGATGTTTAAAAAATATTTTGTTGGCTTGTGGTTTCATTTCCAACATATTTTCATTTATTAGATCACAACAATGTGTTCTTATAGTAACTCTTGATGTTCTTTATTCAAAACATGTTATATACATAAAAAATATATCTTTTGACAGATTTTCTTCATTAGTCCCTTATTCCTCCTACAGGAACATGCTTTTTGTTGTGCACTTCTCAGTAGCTGAATCCATGTCATTATTTTTTAAGCAGGGGCATGAGGAGAAGTCTTCTTTCGGCAAACATTTTCACACACTTTCACACATTGTAGATTTTTTTTTTGTGATGACAACGTGTAAATGGGGCAGAAACCACCATGCCAGCGATGTCTTATCCCATGTACATTTCCAAGGAGCAGATGTCCTTTGTTAGCACTTATTTTAGCACATTGTCCTTGAGACAAATCCCATCTGAATAGGGATTTAATCTGTTCAACTGCTGGCTCTGGGCTTGTAGCCACACGACGGCTATATGCGTCATTGTCCGTGTTAACACTCCACCATCAGCAAACAGCTCTGCAGCAGGCGATGTCATACACTCTCTTAGATTACATGCAACATCATGACAGTGTCAGGTGCTCTCAGTCATGCAGCAGATGCAAGTGGAGGAAGGAAAATGCAGAATATGTTTCATGCAAATTCAGATGATACATCGAGCTTTCATAGCCTTCAAGTTAATGGCTATGTTTTAGGGTTTCAGTCACCATGACTACTTTGTTCAACATGGCATAAAATCATCAGTACCACAGGTGATGGAAGCTGTTTGTCCACTGAATAAGATATGTACATGATAATGATAAGTCATGCAGGTGCTAATTGGACAGTTTCCTCTGATCAATATGATTACTGAACAACTGAAGCAGCTTAACTTACCTGCACCTCTTGCTTTAATAAGAAAACAATGAGGAGGTATATTTTAATTGTTAAATAATGCTTTGTGTTAAAGATTTGGCACCAGATTGGACAGCCCATACACAAACTTAAATTATTATTTTTATTATATTTTTTTCAATCGGAAATATGGTCATTTTTAATTGTCATTTTTGAAGATAGCAGCCAACTGTCTTGCATAAATATCAGACCTCTTTATAACAACAGCAGTGTCAAGATTTCTTAACTAAGGTTTGGTTTAAAGTACACTGTACCAAATCAAATTGAGGTAAAGATTAAATTTGTGCCTTGAAGAGACATATGTATTGATACCTTTTCAGCTGCATTTAATACTACTACTGCTATGCAGATAACTATCCAATCTAAGTCTAATCCGATCTAAGATGTGTGAAGTGACATTAAGCTTAAAAATACTTTAGGGGGCGCTCGGTGGCGTAGTGGTAAGCACGGGTGCCCCATGAGTAGAGGCTACTTTCCTTGCTGTAGGGACCCGAGTTCAAATCCCGCATCAGACAGCCATTTCCTGCGTGTCACTGCCTCCCATTTCCCGTCTCTCTTCAGCTGTCCTATCAAAAAAGGCATAAAAAGCCCAAATAAATACATTACAAAAACAAAAAAACTTTAGGCTCTTGCTTTCGATACAATTACGAAAAAACTGACTGTGTCCAGAGCAAATGAATCTCCCATACCCAGTGAAGTTAGTTTGGTGAGAATAGTTAACATTTCTCTGTTTTCCTGAATGGCTTCTTTGCCCTGAAAGATAAGTTCATCTATGTATCACCACCATGGCTAAATGTTGACAAAATGAAGAAACCACTGAGACGAAATATTAAAGTTTTCTGGTGGAGTCTTTTATACAGAGACGTGCTGTATGGCTGTGTGCGTCATACGGCTGAAATGAAAGAGAGCAATCAGATGGTGCCCGACTCCTACAGGTTTCCACCAGACTGGATGCTCTTTCGGAACAAATCCAAACTAGTTTAAAAGCCTTCGAATGGATGTGGGCTTTTAAACTCTGCTGGCTGTCTGTGTGCAGCAGTTCTCTGTTGTGGATTACAGCAGCCTTGATGCTGCAGGTTTCCTAGTCTACATCTCAATGGTGACAATACTGAGTGGTAAAATAGACAGCAAGTATCAGTTTCACATGAACTTTATTAATTATGCATTCAATTCAATTTAGTTTGATGGGCTGAAAAATATACAAGTAATGCATAATGTAGTCGATACTATGTTTCTATTATTTTTTGCTTATGTATTAATGTATTAGTCAACAACTTTAACTCCTTCTGTCAAGCATGATTACAGTGAACAGATACTTAGTAATAAAAAATATTTCTTATTGTGTAAGCCATCAAACAGTGAGTGAAATTGAGTGAAAGTTGGCCATTCTGAATATAACTCCTTAAGAGAGAGAGTCAATGTGTTAGCTTTTTAATTTAAGTCATAACAAACAAGAAATTGTGATATTAAAAAAACACAAATGAGCAAATTATACAGCACACAAATGAAATTCACCACAAAGCATAACAATACTTTTGTGTGCATCACACTGAAGAACAAAAAAAGTACAATTAGGTGTTCATGTAAGAGTCTTCACAGTGAAATCAGTGGAATGCGGGCTGCTAGTATCGTAGCATTTTAAATTTTAAAATGTTTTATCTCCAATGTTGTTTATTATGTTTGTGAGATTTTGTTATATGGCATTTGCATTTATATCAGAGCACAGAAAGGGAAACAAAAAAGGAGACAAGAGTATCAGATCCGTATGTAGATGCAGATAAAATTCACCCTCGGCTTTCTGATTTTGCATAAACCAGTAAACACAATTTTCTGCAGAATATTGGATATGGGCGTGAATTTGCTTAAATATGCAAGACAGTACACAAGACACAATGTGACTTGATTAGTAGTGCCTTACAGTATCCGAGCACAGCGAGTCAACCATGTCTCTTTTTGGAGGATGTTATAAAAACTTTATGTACCTCATGATGTAACAAGAGTCAATCTATGTCTGTGTATAAAATGATCACAAATCAAACCGCAGTGTGCTCGATAACACAGGCACAAACTAGACTAAATATTCTGCACTGATAAGAGAGAATAGCTTAGTTTTGACATGTTTGTCCCTCATGGATCTTAAGCACGCGCGGCCTTTGTAGTCATGCCGTATAGAATCCACAGGCTCCATGATGAAACACTGTATGGTCATGTTAGCGGGTCGACACAGCAGCCCATACCTCGAGTGGCCACTGCTTCAAAAGTCCTTCAGCGACGACCGGAGGCTCAGAGCTGGCCTCTCCTGGGAGGGCCTCTGCTGTTGTGGCTGATGTGTGAAGCTCACTCCCACTTCAAGAGTAATCATTCTGTGTGCCTACAGTCATCAGGCATCATCTGCCAACATTGCAGCAGCGTGTAATTTCATGGGCCTTTACTGGTAATGGTCTCAAAAATTGTTTTCACAACAAAGAAAAAAGTTCATGTAGATTGCCTGACAGAAAGTTATCCAATACTTAAATTATGTCAATTTGAGCTTAAATATGATGCAGGAACATATGAGCATCTGCCCTTTTCGGTGCGAAGCCTTGATTTAGTGTTTTGTTTTCAAAGAGAACAGAGAGAAGAGTCCTCCGATGTCACTTTCAATAAACAAATATCAACATATCCTACAGACAAGTGCATGTGCTGCATAAACATGAGGCTTCAAAGACGGGGTCCAGGGACAGCCTTGCACACTGGTCGCGTAGGCTCGGAGTGAGAGCAGCTCACTCCAGTTCCATTACCACCCTGGCGTCTTCATTCTCACTCCCTCTGACAGGTTGGAATGAAAGCTTGGGCACTCAGCGCTGCAGGGCCAGGCAGGGAAAAGAGACTGCTGCTCCGTGATGGGGGGAGAGTGACAGCAGGCCGCTTGGAGCACTGCAGGGGATATGGAGCTGGGAATAAGGTATGTATGTGTGTGTGTGTGAGAGAGAGAGAGAGAGAAAAGCAGCAAGGTGGTGGGACAGAGTGTACAGTAAGAGTGCAAGTGTCATCGGAGTACCAAGAGTGTCTTTATGTGCCATGTATACAGCACATCTGAGACGTTGTGCCATCAGGAGAATAGAGGGAAGGCTGCATTCCTTCGAGGATGCTGGCACTGGAAGAGACTTGAGTTTGCAGAATTACGTGATGTACACAAGAGGACAGAAAGACTGTAAAGACTTTCTGAGTGTCTCAGTGGAATACCTACATCGCATGTCTATTTTAAAATGTGTTACTTAAACCAGAGTCACTTGTGCACCACTCACCAGCCACATGCCAAAGCTTTAACTGGTGTCTTAGACTCAGCCTGGTCCAGTTTTGTGGATGAATCTGTATCTCACGATATGCTTGCAATGCCTGCTTTCAGTTCACAGTGCAGGAAGTAATGTGCCCTTTATGCAACAAGGTGGAAAATAAGTGTGTGGAGATTAGAGTTCATGTCACGTATAATATAATGATTCAACCCAATTACCAGAATAAATGCTGGCCTTGTACGTTTCTGCAAAACCTCAGATCCGTTACATTTGTATGTTTATAGGCACATAAAACACTTGGTTAGGGTTAAGAAAACTCATGTCTTCGCGTTGGACGCTGTGGCTAAGGCCGGGTTAGGTTTAGGCTCAAAAACCACTTGGTTAGAATTGGGCAAACATCACATTTTGGCTTTAAATACCTGCTGTTGCTATAAAAATATCACAAACTCTGCTGCAAAACTTTGCATGTCTCATTCAAAGTATTCGTTTGTTGGTTGGTCTCGAGCAGTGGCCCGCTGCTTGGCAGTCATTTCACATTCCCGTAATTCCACCACCATCCCCTCCTACATCCTAACAACAGAAACGTGTAATGTTGACTCGGCTGGATAATTTAATAGTTGTATTGGTTTTATAATCATTGTCTTTGCCTAAGCTTAATATGTAGGGATGAAAATAGGCTGGTACAGTTTAGTATTTGGTACCAATTAAACATTACATGTGCATTACCAGGAAGAGGGGACAACAGCTGCCTGCCAAAACTCACATACCGCCCCATCACAACAGTTAGTTTTCTTAGAAATTAATGTGCTCAAAACAAAACGCTATACGTGCTGTGGGTTTTTAATCTATTCTGGGAGCAAACTCCGCTGCCTTTCCACCACTGTTAACAGTAGTCAAGTTACTAACTGCTGCAGATGACTGGCTGATACAGAGATAATATATGTGTGTGTATATATATAAATATATATATATACATAAATATGTATATGTAGAGAGAGAGAGAGAGAGAGATACAAATCTCTGAATAAAATGACAGAAAAAATTGTTGTGATGTATTATGATGTTGGATTTCATTCCTCTGGCATGATAACATGTGCATCTTTACTTTCTAAACAAACACAGTGTTTGCAAGGGTGTGTTTGATTTATTGTTCCTGGAGGGCCGCTTTGGATTTTTTTATCACCACCAAACCACACACTTTGGTAATGTCATTTGCACCAGCCTAAAACCAGAAACAGTTTAAAGTGAAAAGTAAGGCTTAGAAGTTATCTTCCATTTTAATGTGCACATGGTAAGAGATATTCTGAGACATTTTACTGTCTCAACTGGACAAACTTGATGTAAATCATTCATTTCAGCCTTATTAATAGCACCTGTTCATGAGGATCAGTGCGTGTTTGTGATGATCATTCGCATAATTGACGCCCCTGAAATTGCCATCTACTATTTGTGTTTTGTGCACAAAGGACATTTACAGTGAACAGATGCGTTTGAACATCATTGCAATCTGGATAACTGACTTGTAAACACCAGCAGACACTAAACCCTCATAGTGTGGGGATTAAAGTTACAGTAGGGTCTGTAAGTTTGTTCAGAAGCACTTTCTCTTATACTGGGGGAAATGGCCCCTCTAATGTCAGAGGAATCAGTACAATATATCGTCAGGAAAAGGAACGGAAAAAACAGAGCTCTGTGACAGCCACAGGAGTGAGAAAACTGCGACCAATCACTCGAGGGGTAAGGAGAGTAAAGAACCAATCACATGCCTTCAGGTCTAGATCTGCATCCCGCCCCCACCTGCGTGAGTGCGCACAGCAAATGTCTCGGTGTTGCCGGAAGAATCACTGACGGGAGGG
>JBCAUF010000134.1:8376933-8392969 GCA_038406115.1 Haemulon aurolineatum
GGGGGAGCAGGGGGGAGGAACTTAGAGGAGGTGCTACTTTCAAATCTTGCTAGCTCTCTTGCTAGTTTTCCAACACTCCAGCTTTAAGTAGAAAAATGTGTAAGCTAACTACATCAATCTTAAAGTAACCTTTAACATTGATGTTAACTGTAAGTTTATCTTCTGAGGAAGAAAAAAGAACAAAAGCAAAATAATGTATAATTCAATCTGCAAAAATGTCTGCGAGACAAGAAATTCATTGTCAGTATGCGACATATTCATACTGAATAGCAGCTGAAGTGGCACTTAGACCTGAAAAAAAAAAAAATGTGTACAGCTATATGAGAGACGCCACTATTCTCAGGCAAGTGGTCAGTAACAAAAAAAATTGGCTTTAACAAAGTGGCTTTATACCAATTACACAGCATGTGATCCCACTGGGAATAATGGAAAGTCTTGAATAGCAAAGATGATTTAAAAAGAGGATAAAAAAGAAAAGAAACATGTAGAGAGTGTAACAGTGTAGAAAAGGGCCTTAACAAGAGCGCTCAGAAATGGGGAGGTCACATCATCACCATGGAAATAATGAAAATGACCTTCTGCCAGGACAGAACATTTGTGACCATAATGCATTAAATTACGCACAGTTTTCTTCAACACTGACTGTAGCAAGACGACTATGTATCTTGTGTGTTTCGGAGACTTTTCCCCTTCAATTTAAATGTACTGTGTACTGGAACAACTATATTTGAGGAGCTTTTAAGCAAGAACAATAACAACACAATCCTGTTATATTCTCTTTATTCTCCAACAATTTCCCCAAAACTTTTGTTTGAATTCCATCTGTGAATATAAAATACTTAACCTAAAAATGATAACACTAAAGTTACCGTTAATCCTTGATATCCGCTTTAAAAAAAATCTAAAGGAATAAAGCCAAAAGACAAAACAGAACTGCTTTTCTTACCTCTGCAGCATGGCTGCACTGAATAATCTACAGGAGGTACACATGGTATCTCTGGTGGATGAATTAGAAACAGACTTTGCTTCACTGGAGGCAAAAATGGATAAAGTCGAGAACACTATCGCTGACCCTGCAATCTCTTGAATCAAGTGCAGAGGGGACGAGCCGGTCTGAGAAATCAACTCTAACTGCATTAACCACAGCAATGTCACTGCCAAGTTTGAACCCAGAAACACGGATCTACACGGATGAGACTGTGTCCACGTGATCAGTGCAATCAGCCAAGGACGGCTGTCAACTTTTGTCTGTAAGCTGATGCTCTAGTCTCAGTGCAGAGATCTCCCAAAGTCCTCCATATATGTGATCGTGCTCATGGTGTTCTCATTAATAAACTCAAACCAGAGCTCATAACGTTTTCAGCTCCGTTCTTCCGTGACTGGAACATGTTTATTTTCAACTGTAGGTTATTTCAGTGGAGATTAAAGTGGATCTAATCAACACATCTGTCCCTCACTCGAAACACTATCTAATGTTAACGTAACCTGGAAACCTGAATCTCTACTATCTAACTATCTAGTAGTTACTCAGAACCTTGGAACAACTCTGTACACAAGCAGAGATTTATGGGTAGCTGGTGCATTGCAATGATGCTCTGCACAGGTTCATATAGTGCAGGATTTAGGAAAGCAATCTAGTGGTATCTTAAAATCAGCTCCAAACAGATCACTAGATGCAGCTGGAGTTATTTATTCTTTATATGTTTGCAACACATAAACTCCCAAGAGGTGCAGTTAAGACGTAAATGATGGAAGCGCAAAGAGGACACATATTACACCAAACACTGGTTTCCAAGGCGTATTCCCAGACAGGTGCCCACAGTACCCGTCACCAGTGCAGCAGGCACGTGCTGTATATGTTTTCAGCTCACATCAACCTCATCTGTTGGAGAAAGGTTATCTGTCCCCCTGTTGAGCACAGAGAGTGGCGTGTGATAGACTCTAGCTTCTGTGGGCCTGGAGATGTTGGCATGTGGTCAAGTCAGTCTACCTGTTTCCATCAACGCGATAATCAATATTGTCAGAGACGTCTCTGGTATCCTCTACGCTCTCCGCTGTCGCACACACTCATCCTGACAGCCATATTGTTACGTGACCAGCAGCAAAGTCGCCTGGTGGCTCACCGTTGAGCCATTATCAGCTTGACAGTTACATGGAAAAGGTCACGATAACACACCTGCAAGACATGTAACCACTTACTTCCCCGGCATGTCAGTCAAGAACACGTTATCTTGCATGATTGTTTGTTCAAAGCAGTAATCCTTCAAGGTAATAGCTTTTAATAATCACTCTTTTGTTGGTGTTTGAACCTCCTTCTCTACCTGAATTCAAAATGCATTCCCTGTTTTCTGAATCTTGACCATGCTGACAGCTTAAATTTACCCCTACAAGCTGTTGATGAATGGTGTTTAACTTCAGAGGAACTGAAATATCCCTTGGATACGCCCACTCTGATTTATGATGTTCAGTGTATTCTAGTTTTTTTTTTAGTGATGAAGTGCTGTAATTTACCCTTTGTTGTACCCACTTTCACTCAACCTGCCTCGTCTACTTCTACTTCAGCCAGTGATTTCCTGCTTAGAGCCCAAATGCCTTTCAACAAGCCCCAGAGAGTGGGTGTGTGTCAGCCTGTTGCTTTGTGTTGTTCGTGACCAGATTTAAGTTAGCGTGATGTTGGATAGTTTATGGATACATTTTACTGGCAGCAGGTTTTGTAAATCTTTATTTCCTCTTTCCAGTAATCAAAATGGCGACAATCCACAAGCTGAAACGTGTTGGTCTGGCAATAAAGCTGTTATTCAGACATCAAGTGCAGCTGAAGTTTTGGACTCTGCTTCCTCACAAATATTTTTCGTGAGTGGGGCTTTGATTGTTTGGCTTGTACATTATTGAATACATCTTGGTTGGGAAATTGTTATTTCATCAGAGCTCCTCAAATATAGTTGTGCTGGAAATATTAAATTTTTAGCTGGTTATTCACACTGGCGTACAGTAAGAACTTGACTACAGTTGAATGCTACTGTCAGCATAGAAACATGTCACAACAGAAATGCTGACGTGTTGAAGTTGTCATGTAACATTTCTGCACTGAAAGGTCTAAAAAGTTCTGGACCTATGTTATATATTTTATTGACTTGTGTTCTTACGTTATCCCAAACGTTTCCAACAGTGTTCAAAGCCAAGTCCTGCAGGAAAAATCATGGGATCATTAAAATCTGTGGGATTCATTCTCTGCTTACCAAGTATATCTGTGCAAAAACTCATGGCAGGTCAATTGTTTCCACAGCCAAAAGACTTTAACTGACTAAACAAATGTAAAGTATACTTATGATACTCATTGCAGCAAAATGTAAACAGTATCTGGGAGCATTTACATCTGTTGTCTGTTGTCTGTTCATTACAGGAGAGAAATCTGTGTTTGTGCTGAAAGAGGGAAAAATAATATATCAAAGCTGACTGGGAACACCATATGTTCCTGGTTTGGTCAAATTACAGTGGTGGATGCGTGTGATCTGAACCTCTGACACGTGCCTGCATTACAAATAAATGCTGTGCTCAAAATGGAGTTTCTGAGCTGTGTTTCCATGCTGCTTTTACACTTTCCCACATTTCTGTTTTGGAGGACTTGTTGATTGGAGTATGAACGCATGATGGTAGAGTTGTCATGACTTTTTGGAGTGTATTTAATGGTCTGATGGGACCCTGTGTGATGCTCACTGTCGGGGCTGTCAAGACCACTGCAGTCAAGTTCCGGTCAAGTCTAAGTCAAAGCAGTTTGGAGTTAAAGCCAAAGGGGCTCAAGATAATGTCCAGACACAGGGAGAAAATACAGAAAAACACTGGCCATTCAATATTGCACATAATGCTGTATGACTGCTTTAACCTCAACTTCAACCACACTTTAATATTCCATCTTTTAGACACTCAATTTAGACTTTTAATACAGTACCTCAGCTATGAAAAGTACTATAAAACTGTTGAGTATAAAACCTGACGGGCATCTTGCCTCTTGTATCAGAGTATCAGAGTGATTAAAAATTCATCACTAACCTCTGGACGTTTAAGATACAAGTACTGTCACAGGTTTGAGCTGTTTTCTGTCTGAACTAACCCACGTAACCTGTTCGACAGTGACGAGATCATATTTCACCCTCAAAATCACCCATCTGCCCTTCTGACTGCATTTCCCCTTAAAAGCTGTATTTCAGATGGTATTTCAGCCATCAACTGCCATCTGTCTTCTAGCATTTCCCCCTCCAATCATGCCACTGTGTACTCCCTCTTGAAGAAGCCCTCTGTGGATCCCTCCATTTTAAGTAATTTTATACCAATCTCTAAGCTGCCATTTTGATTGAAGACTTTGGAAAAGATTGTTTCCACTCAACTGGTTTCTTTTACATACAATCAAATTTTTGGAAAATTTCTGGTTTCCATGCTCTGCACAAATCAGAGACTGCTCTGGAAAGGGTCACCAATGACTTGTTGTTTTACACAGGCCTGTACCATATTGTATTCCTCCTATCATTGTTTGACCTTAACTCAGTCTTCAACACAGAGGACCACAACGCTCTGAAACACTGTCATTCGTGATGTGGCCCTGGCATGGTCCATCTTCTGTCAGTCGAACGCCTCCTTCTCCTCTTGAGGAGGGCATGCACCCGAGGTTTGACTGGTGTGTAGGATGTAGTGTCATCCAGCGGTGAGGTTGCAGGTTATAGCCTACCCCTCCCTTTGAAGCGGACAACCTACGATGGCCACACAAACTGCAAAAGGCACTTTTGTTTGCAAATATTATATTCAATTTCTGCCAATAGATCCCTAAATCCTACACACTGGACCTTTAAATCTCAAGACTCACTGCTATGGCTTGTTCCACGGATGGTATTTGTTGTAATGATTCAAAATATTTGATCTACTGTTATATTTTGTGTATCGATTTTGGTAAAGCATTTTTTTTTATTTTGAATGGTGCTATATAAATAAATATTAGAAGTAATAGTAGTAGTGGAACAAAAGATGATGCTGCACACCACTGTTGCCGACTGTTTCTCCTCAAATCATCAATGCTTTTCAAGGACAGACCATTACTCACTCTAGTGAATGTGTCCATCATTGGAAAACTACACGTTATTATGTGTCTGCTTTCTTTCTACAGCAGTGCCTTCTGCAGCCTGACTGCCCTTGAACCAACTTGTAATTTTTAGTAAATATTTTTCTCCATTTTCCGTTGTTTGTTTGTGTATCACTTTTTGAGGCCATTGCCGCTCGGGATTCCTCGCACGGACGCCGTTATCAACAGTTTTCATGATGACTTCTCTCAGAGAAAGGAGAGATAAGGCTTCAATATTTCTCCTGTTCGTTAATCAAACCGAGGCAGCCTCTCCCCCTCTCTCCTCACTCACAGAGGGAAAGAGAGGGGGAGACAGAGTCAATAGCATCCGCAGGTTGCTTTACTGTGGTGATGCTAATTAGTTCATCCTGATGGTTGTCATTAATCTGCTACTGGCATCATTTACAGTCGGCGTGCTGCACTGCTCGATAGTTGGGCAGCAAACGTGGGCTGCGCTGCCCACCCCACACTCTAAATGCAAATTTCCCAAAGGAAAGATACGCTGGGGCCGACTGCATAACACTGATCACCATTTGTGTGCAGGGCTTGGCTTTGCTGTGCGGCTGTGAGCGTCAGCGTATTTCCCCTTTTTATCATCATGCTGTACCGTGCGGTCAGAAAGTATGACTATAGTGACACATTCATCATTGTTTTGGCTCTGTGCGCCAGCATTTTCAGATTTCAAATTAAACAACTTCTATGACTCTCTGCTTCAATTTGAGGGTGTTTACATCCACATAAGATGAACAGTGGTGGAACCGTGGTGTTTTTATACACAGCAGGCCCATTTTAGAGGAGAGAGGGTAATTGAACAAGTTAAGATAAACTTAAAAGGCATCACTCTGTACAGTATATAGAATTTGTTTGAATTGTGGGACAATACTGTACATTAACACATCCTAAAATACAGTTTTTTATACTGACTCTTTTGAATACGATTATGTCACTTGCAGCATGAAGTCACTACATATTCACAAGCTGCTTGTGCAGCATGAAATTGGGACACAGATAGTATCTTCCTGTCACCGGCACTCTCCTCGATGCACCCACATCAGTACCTGAATCATTAGCAGTCTACAGGGGTGCAATATCTTCCTTGAAGATGCTGCACAATTTTCACACATGAAAACAAGGCAACACTCTGGTAGATTACTGTGTTATTAATGTTGAGATCACGGCAGAAAAAGCAGCTGTGGTGACAGGCTCTATTAGCTCCTCTTCAAAACTTTCTGCTCTTGTTGTCGTTTGTTCATAGTCCGCCGCTGACCTGATGTACCCCCCCACCACTCATGTCCTAAATTGCATCTTGCGGACAGCATTAATTTCCGAGGAAGCACATAAAAAAGCGCTCTGGAGGAATGTGTTCTGCTGTGTAGCCGACATGTGCACACAAACACCGAGATGAAAGCATATTATCAGTGTTCTTAGGAACGCAAAGCATTTTTCGCTGGCATGCCAGCAGATGAGAAACTCAGAATCTGCACCACCGATCACCAGACTAACTCATATTTGCAGCATCCTATTCGACTTCACCCTGTATAACCTCTGCGCTGAAAACCCCAGCTCAAGTTCAAGTAATAGCACTGTAGTATATGAAGACAATCTATCAGTTTCCAGTTACCTCAGTTATTTATTCTTTTCAACAAGTGTTTCATATGTTATATCCTCTTAGATCCTGCTTGCTTGCTCTCAATAACAAAGGCCTTTTAAGACACCCTCAATTCCTGAGTCTCTGCACAGCAGTTCACCTTCTCGACATCTTCAGTGATTTTCTGCCAGGCCTGTTCCACAGCCATCTTTAATGCTCAGTTGTTTGGGAGGCTTTTTGCCCTCAGTTCAGTTCTCCAGCAAGTGAAGCAGATGCTCAGGTAGACTGAGGCCCGATGACTAACTTGGCATGTCAAGAACAAATCAGCCCTCCATGTCTTTATATTTTGTACAATTTTCCTGCTGTATTTTCCAAAAAGGACCGTGTGTAAAAAGAGTTGCCAGTCCTACACTTTTCACCCAATATTCAACCCTGTCTCCTGGAAATTACTTTAAATATATTGCTAAATTGTTTTCCAGTAAAATTGGGATGGCAAACATAATCGCTGCCTGGATTGGACTCAGAGGCAATGTTATTTTGAATGAATGGAGCGCAACATTCATGTGTTGCAGGGACGTGGTCAGGGTTAACGGAGAGCGACGAAAGCGCAGCACCTCAGCTTCAGAGACAAAAGTTCACATTGTGATTCTGTGAGGTTAGGCTTAGACATGAAATCACATTGTGGTTTACTTTAATTAACATGTGTGTCTAGTCCGTCTCGCCACTTTGAACTTTTCCATATTGAACAAAGACTATGATCTTTCCCTAACCTTAACCGAGTGCTGCTGGAGCCTAAATATAACCATAAAAAGTTTAATCATGCTGTATTCGCCAATATTGCATTTCAAGACTGGCAGAAAACCAATGAATTATGTTGTCTGTGAGTATTTTACTGATACGCCCAATACATACAGTACAACATTTCCCCATTATGTTATGATTGTTAGACAGCAAAAGCAACAGGCACACCAGGCAAAATAAATAAAAGCAAGTTAGTCACCTGAGTTAAATTACGTACATAGGATACAGGCAGTTGGAATCCGGATGTGAATGTTCTCACATCCTGAAATCTTGTCATTGTTTTATTTTCAATGCAATGCCAAAACAAAAAATAGCATTGTCCTGATATTTCCCGATTGCACTGTACAGTATGCAACACCTTGGGGACATGTCAGACACAAAACATAATATGCAATGGGGATTTCTCACTCCAACGTCAAATTCCGATGCAATGATTGGATTGCAGGAAGCAATTCCTATGAAATATCTGTAGAAATTACAGGCATTGACTTGGCATTGACAATTTGGCACCAGCTGGCGTAGACACAGTGTCTGTGTGGCGTGGACCTTGTCAGCACTGATGACAGTTAGGGTTGACAAGTTCCCAGAATCAGCCTGAAAGTTTCACAGCATCTGTGACTTCCTCAGTCTGTGGAGAATTTGTCATGGGTGATTGCCTTAGTGGCAGCATTAACAGACATCACTGCCCCCTCCCCCCCCCCAATGGCAGAATAAGCTTCCTTTGATGCACATATTCACTGAGCACATGAAGGAAATCCATTTTCTCTCACACAGACCCCATACTGGTATGTCTCGAAAAACTAGTGAGACTTGCTCTTCCCAGGAGAGGCTCAGTTCAGGAGGGAGAGGGGAATAGACAGACATGACCTTCTTCCTCAGCACTGCTTTGCTGTTGCCCGGGGATCCTGTCAACATAAACTCTAACAAAGAGACTGGCAGCTTCAATCCAACTTTGCATTTTTTCAAATGAGCATCAAATATGCTCATGTCAACTGAAACTGTATTAAAAGATGACCGATAAAAAACATGTAATTATGGTCTCAATCAGGTTGATGAATTACAAACTATTGTGAATTGTATAAGCAAATATTTGGAAGCATTTGTCTTTTTATATCTAAATCAAATCTCAAAACAAAACACTTGCTTGGCTGACCTTTATAGCAAGTTTAAATATGAGTAATAGTCATAGACACCTGTTTAGCAACAGCTCAGGAGCCAGGAAATTTAATTTGTTATTGTTGCTAACTTCTGATATGAATAGACTCAAAATCTCACCTACAAATTGAGGTTACATCAACATGAATAGTTTGATTTACTGTATTTATTTTTTAGCATTTTCACATATTAATACTAAATGAAAGACAACAATTGTGATTCGTAGCAGCATATTCAGATTCATTCAGTTGCAGTTCCTGAAAAAACTAAGAAAAGGGAGCATAATATTGTACAGGTGTGTAACTCTCATTGCATATTGATTTGCAGATGTGATTCAAACCTTAATCAGTAACACCTGTGTTTATCTTACTATTGCATGTCAATATGGCTGCTGTATATCCCTCCAGCTAATAATCCCTATCCCTCCACCCCAGTCACCTTACTTCCTCCGCCCACTCACTCACCTGCTTCCCTTCTCACCTGATCAGCCCAGTAGTACGGATAGCAGTGCTCAGTCTTGTCCTTGGTGTTACCTGGATCCTGAAACTTGCTACCTGCCGGCTTTGAACTCCTCCTTTGGATTGTTTTCCTGTTTGGCATTGAACCCTGTCTGCCTCATTATTCCACAAGTCTATGTACCTCTACACAATAAATCTCTGAACTGTATCAGCCTGCATTTGGGTCCTACCCCTGTCGCCTCGCACTCACCTATGGCGCCATCGATCTCATTCACACTTGATGACATTTTTGTGGCATTTTTTCAGTCCCTTCTTTTCTTACTCGGGCAAAGAAAGGTCGGGTCACGGTACTTAATGCTACCTACTATTCTCTGACTGGCTCAGCTGCTTTTCAAACTGGTGGAAATGGCAGTCAGTGAGGGCAAAACCATACCTATCAAATCATGTTTTATTGTCACATGCACAATTGTACACAGCATACCTGGTTCAAACGCAATCGCACACTTACAGTATACTCTCAATGATCTGAGGTTTGTTGGGTTACCCTTCATCATTTCTTCCAATAATATCATATTTATGAAAGCTGGTTTGCTGATATATTCGCTGTGCACTAACAGCAACTTGATAACTTCACAAATGCAACATATTTATCGTGTAGTTTCAGCTAATGCAAATATACAACTACAATTAATTACACCATTAACTGTTTTCACTTTTGTTGTTGTATTACTACAAAAATACCAAACACACAGCAGGTTTGATTATCATTTGAAATGTTTTGAGGTCTCCTGCAGCTCTCTATAGATAACAACAGTAGGTAATTAATAAACTATTAACTCTTTTTAGCTAGTAACTCCACATTGTTATAATCTGTTGTTTTACTTTAAAATATAACTGTGTTAATCTTCCTTTGGAGCCTTTTCTACATGTACAACACTTATCTCAGCCTGTATGTAAACTGAACAATCTGACTGTGTGGATGAGGATGAGCGCAGCAGGCAGAGCTGCATTAATTATTAGCTGCTTGGGACCCGTGAGATGGAAGTCCCACTGTGGCCCCGCGCCACCTGCTGTGGGCCCTCTGCAGCACCTCTGAGGGGTCAGGATGTTAACATTGTTCATTGTTTCAAAGTTTGTTGATTTATGCCTACAGTTAGAGAGAGAACTGGACCGACCAGAAAGTGGAGCAGCTGTGTGTCCGCCGGTCGATCCCAAACAAGGTAACATTTGTTCCGTTTAAATTTGATGTTCACTCCTTGACTCAGTATTTGTAGTGTTATTTGTGCTATTTGAAACCAGTGGGGAATCTTCTATCGTAACGCCCTTCTCTGTAATAACACTTTCTGTACACTAAAGCATCTCACACTGTGCCATCTTGCCTCAAACACACAATGCTGTTTTATTGTTGGAAACTGTTATTGTGATTGAAGTGCAGAAAAGCTGTGCATCCAAGCAACAAAACAGAAGAGAAGTGAGAGCAAACCTTTTTCAGCCAATGCTGCCTTCTGTTTACATATACATTAATAATGTGTACATCTTTACTTGTAAGATTTCATCATACTTCTTCTCAATACCTTTCGTCCAAATGTTTCTGTCTACCTATGGTGTTCACAGCTAAAACAAATCTCTTTCAAAGCATGATAAAGATGCAGCTTCTTCCAGCTTCTCACATTTACAGAGAGGGGAAAATGAAATTAAATGAAATTAATACAATAAATTAATTAATTAAAGCTATGTGATTATGTAACACACAAAAAACAAAATGTAGATTATCACAGTAGGGCAATGATCACACAGGACATGCCTTTTTTTTTAATTGTATTCCATGAAGTGATTTGTACAGTGCTTGTGTGCTCCAGGGGCCAGATACATAAAAAATCTGCGAAGCTTCGTGACTTAAAAGAGTGCACACACATGGACAGAGAGACGCACACACCCATTCTGTTGTTTCAAAATCATGAAGTCAGGCACACAAATGCTTTTGTTTTATAAATGTCACGGGAGCTGGGCGCACATGCACAAGCCGTATTTTCACTCCCACAATTAGCCGTAAACACATGCTCTTAATCACTCGTTTGCATATCAATACTTACTGCTTCACTGCTCATTAGACCTGCCAATGAAAAGAACAGCTAAGAGGTGAGGTTCTCCAACAATGCCAGAGCAGCTGACAATACACACAACTGTGGATATTAATGGACCTATACCTTTTAATTTACTTCATGTGGGTGCAAGCCATCATCAGTGGTGATATATTAAGCTTTGCTGAACATCAGAGAGATAATCAGTTATATAGATAATGGTGGTCATAACATAGCAGACTTACCAAAGTTCTTCACAATAAAGAGTAAAATGAAAATTACGTCAATGCAGGTAAATAAAGTAATGGTTTTAGCAACATTATATTATTAAATTCAGTCCCTCACCTTACTCTTCTCTCTTGGACTGGGATGAACTGTTTACATCTGGTCCAAAGTATGCGCGATGTGCACACATTCTCACCACATGTTCCTCTATAAATACCAGTTTAGTATGTGAAGGAAAAGGTGTGCGCATGTTTCTGTACCTACATCACCTTGTCTTTTTCTCTGCTTTCCACCTGGATGCTAACAGGCTAGACTGTTTCTGTCCAGCTTGTGTTATCAACTGTCAAATCAATGGATGGCTTCAGGCTTTAAAAGGCTTTGTTTTTTTGTTTTTTTAGTGGGGTGGGGGGGTTAGCTAGCATTTAAAGTTGTTAAGGACATTTGGAAGCTAATGTCATCAGTTATGCTAGCTAAATGACTGACAGCAGCTGACATTGCAGTTGCCTGGCGACGGTGAAATGATGCTGCCTGAGCAGGTTTCTTAAAATAAAAGCAATGACGTGCTCCCCTAATTTTCCAAGTACATCTTGCATGATTGAGCTCTAAGAATCTTGTCTATGTTGAATATTGAAAAAATAATTACATCAGTCTCTCATTTGGCAGCATTTACATTTACCACCTGTCATAGATAGAATTGCGTTTGATCTTCAGTTTAATTGAAATACTCATCATGACAGGTGAGATGTCATGTAATTATAGTGACTGAAACCACAAATGCACAATATGGCTTTTAATGAGACTGTTTTATAGAGAGAAATGAGAGCTTTGGCATGCTGAAAAGTATACAAATGCACACACATCTTCATGTGCTGTATAGTATCCAAAAATGTAATGCATATAGAGACAAAGCGTCTGGTTATTGCAGCTTTCTTGCCAATTACAGTGCCACATTTACAAGCATGAAAAACAACAAACTTGTATTTTGGTGTTATTTTAGAACAATACAAGAAAGAAACAAGATGATTATAATTAAGACCCACAGTCTATTCAGTTTCCTTGTTTTTCGGTTTCAGTTCATTGTATTTATTGTCATCTAAAATATGTGTAAACTACTAATTTGAACCTTCAAGACTATTGTTTATTCAGACAGCAAAAACGCTTTTATTCTCAGTATAACCACTCAGTTCATAAAAGCTCTCTTGGATGCCCTTGAGCTTCATCAGCAGTACCTTTGATTGCTCCACTGGTTTGAGGACATGGGGATCACACAAATTAAATTCAGTCATGTGGTAAGACAAAGGCTGACACTATTTCATTTCAGTGGGTCACTATTGCCACCTTTCAGGACCCATGTTCCATTTCAGAGGGCTGCCTGTGCTCGGGGGAGGCAAAGTCACAGGTTCTGCTGAACAAACGTCTCCCCAGGTAGTAAGCAACACCTTGCAAAGGTAATTAAGCATCACGGCCAAATATGAAACTGTATGTGAGAACTCTGCTGCTAGCTTCATTGCATAAGTGCTAGTTCTCAGTTGATGGTACTAATTAATTTCACACTATAATCTATAGAAAAATGTAAAAAGTAGGAGCTGATAGGTCATGCATGTCACTCATAACATATTTTCTACCTGTGGTATTTTATGGATCTGATATGTGATTGTTTTTTTATTTCAAATGAAACTATGATATTATAAAGTGGTGTCTTACATTACAATATTATTATATTTCCTTTATTTGGACATAATCTAATTGCAGCATAATTCGGTATGATAGTGTCTTAGCACATTTAGGGTCAGATATAGCATTATGCGGTTTCTAATTTAGGTATATGGTTTCTAATTAAGGTTCAGCTGCATTTTTGGTCACCGTCTAATAAAGAACACATTATTTTTAATCTCATTTAATACAGAGTATGGCTTGTTAAGTCTTATGAGAGTACTGCAAAATAACATGCTACCGTATTATGCTCTTTTACTGCACAGAACTTGTGTGGCTGAGATTGGTGTGGATGGTGTACACATACACCAGAGGCTATTCCTTAAGCGACTAAAACACTTCAGGTTGGGGAAATCTGTTGGCTTTGATTAAATAATTCAAGTCACCCATGGCTCTTCAGTGTTTGACCAAAATGTGTTTGTCTGACCAAAAATATATATTTCTGAAGTGCTTTTGAGTGCTCTAAACATGCCATAAAACTACACAGGCACATACTGTTATGAAAACAAATGACAACAAATGTTGTCAGTAAATGTTCTATAGATGCATGCAGTACAGCTTGCAACTTACTATTTAAAGGGCTCTATCTTTCAAATGGCGCAAAGTGTCATTGCTAGTTTCTGGCTTACGCAGTTGTCATTTTTGCACCCAACACCCACGTTGTGCAAGCAGCAAATGTACTTGTGCCCATCTGTGCACCCATGGGTGTGTTGGTCTTAAAGTGAGCTGTGGTCAGGCACATTGCTGGTGCATTGATATCTTGCGGCAGCAGAAACCATTGTGCTATTGACGAGCAAAAACTGGTCTAAAGTCAGTGTTGTAGTAATTTCTAGCTTCTTAAAGGGTATATTATTCAGATAGTAAGGTACACCTACATAGGCAGGTTTACAAGACATGTAGATTCTACTTGTTATACACGAACAATGCGCAGTTCAGCTCCGAGTTCATCCAAATCTGCATGTATGTTTTCATGCACCTGCCATCCATCCAAACAAATCATTTCCTCTGTTTTATAAACCTACACCTGGGTGTCCAGATTTTGCGCCGTTAAGATAGCAAAAGTGGAGTTGAATATGAAGAAATGGATTTGCACATGCACTTTTGACCATGCACTATAGATAAATAGGCCCTAAATGTTTTCTCCAGGCTGACAAAAAAAAAAAATTAAACACATCGAGCTGGCGACCTTTGTTGCATGTTATTCGTCATCATTCCTCATTGACTGTCATCTCACCACCGTCATTCAATTCAAATAAAATATTACATTTTGAAAAGAAGATTGTACATTCAAAACATTTAATTAAGCTGTATAATATGATATATTGTTACAGATTAAACTGCCCAGCAGCATACAAAATAGTTGAAGGTGCAATCTCAAGATAGTTGAGTATCATTCTCAGTCTGTCCAATTCCCTGAGCTGGATTTCAGTATTTTTTTGTATCATGTTTTAAAGTTGCTACTTTTATGTAATTAATGATCTGGTGACACTGGTTTCACCACTTAAAAATCAAAAGCAAGTCAGTTTTCTTGTGAGGGTATTTTGCTCTTATATTCCATACTGTGTCTAGGCTAACACAATTATCCAAAGAAAGTTGGGTTAGCTTTATATTATGGCCTTCCTATCTGACACATACATATTTCATTATGACTCATTATTATACAGTGTGATCATTCAGCTCCTCCTCGGCCTTTGGGTTTAGGCCGAGAGCTTTGCTCTGTATCATTTGTAATGCCGGGCCTGGACTGCAGTCCATTTTTTTCTGCTGCTCCACAAACTATTGCTCTCTCCTGAGCTTTTAGTTTTCTCTCCACCACTCCCACCCTCTGCCTTATCAATGGGACACAGCTGAAGTAAACATTGCGTCTTGCATATAATTCTATGGCAATCCCTACCGGCAGTGATAAGCTTATGGAGCAGATGTAACTCATAAGCTAACTTTTTGATTCACCTCACTGGAGGATGCCTAACAGGATATGTCTTAGCAAAGCTTATGTCCAGTCATTTCAGCAGCATTTACAATTCATGAAGTGAACACTTTTATTTCCAACATGTAGCTACTTACGCTCCATCACATGGGAATGAGCTGAAGCCAAGCTCCCGAGTTTGCATTGCAAATAATCCAGGTTTAACATTAGCAGTGACATATCTCCGAGCAGGTGGAGCCTGGAGAGCTCTGTGTTGTTGGCTACTGCAGTTTAGCCCTAATGTAGCATGAAAAGTACAGTGGGCTGAGGGCAGAGAAAAATAAAAGATTTTCATATGATTAAATGACTCCATTCTGGTAAAACCATCGCTGCAGGTGTGACGGGGTCATGAGACTTTTAAATGCATGCTCTTTCCTGCCTTCGTTTGAGTTAAAGTGAAATATGAAACCAGAAAATATCGAGGTGAGCCGTGCTTTCACTCAATGCACACTTGAGAGCATGCTGTTAGAAAGCACTTACACCGAGGGACAAGACCATAATGGTATCCTAGGAGCATTTGTGTCACATTGATACATTGAATTAGACATTTAGAAGGTAATTTATTTTTGTTTATTTGGCTTTTGCAGTTTTTTATTCATTACTCCATGAGGAGGCCATTTGCTGTCCATTTTCTCTGCAGTCTCCCATAACCATCTTTAGTTGCGCTGCAGCAATTTAGCTGACAATAAAAATGGCCTGACATATGATCTAATTTGACACAGGACTTTGCAGTGCTCCTGACTGTGCTAGACGCGATGTTTAACCTTTGAAAATAAAAAATGTTCATAAAAATCTGGTACATTGCCTATAGATACCCTTGTTTTGGTTGTTCATGCATTGTTCAATATGACAATGCTCAAATAATCAGACCAAAAAAAAAAAAGTGTGACTTCACTCGATGTTGCGGCTTGCAAGTAAGAGAAGCAGGCTCCACAAGGT
>JBCAUF010000134.1:8393069-8403257 GCA_038406115.1 Haemulon aurolineatum
TCGTCAGTTTGAATAGACTACCAACATGAGCTGACATTGCAGTATGTCATGTACTGCATGTGTGCAGCAGTGCAACCTGAGTGAGTTGAGTCTACCTGAACTCCAACTTACGGTATAATAAATAAATTGTTATTTAAGATAAGTTTGTGTTATTAGTGGAGATATTTATTCCTTGACACATTGTTATGATTTCAATACGCACGTATTCTTCAAAAGTAAATAAGTCTGAAACACTTACACAATTTCACAGCGTGTGGTTATTAAAGAAATAGCTGACGGCAACTTGTGTTCAGTCCAAAATATAAAATAATACCTTATTATTGAGTTGGAGTAAAGGTCACACTGAGCAAAGCTATTTGTTTCATGAGTGTTTTATTTCTCCCTAATACTCTGCCTGAATATTGATGTCAGCAGCAGTGAGAGTTCAATCCTTACGACAGACTCTGGCACTTACATTATTGTCAAGCATAAGAGGAGGAAGATGAGTTACATGTGTGTTAGCAAAGTCGTACAAAAAGATCTCTCCTTTTTATCATGGTCCTGGGGATAGATATGTCAGTCATTGACATATGTCAAAATGTCTGCAAAATGA
This sequence comes from Haemulon aurolineatum, assembly GCA_038406115.1. NCBI lineage: Eukaryota > Metazoa > Chordata > Actinopteri > Lutjaniformes > Haemulidae > Haemulon > Haemulon aurolineatum. The sequence goes on from JBCAUF010000134.1 coordinate 8,393,662, forward strand.
ATGACATTCACAGGAGCCCTAGCTTGTGTTGAGCAACTGTCAGGATGCTAGCATGCTGAACTAAAATGATCAACATGTCTAACATTAAACCTACAATGTCAGCATGTTAGCATTGTCATTGGAGCATGTTTTGTTGTTGGATTAAGGTCTCTTCAGGTTGCCTTGCAAAAGAACTGAGCAGCAATTCATTCAGATTGACGGTGTGCAGTGGTAAGATTGCAATCATTCGAGAACAAGCCTCGGCCCCGAACGCCCAAGTCACTATAATTCCTACTGCACATGCTTATATGTGTGTCTTTACATACTGATCTCGCCCTGTACATAGTACCTTGGGACATGGTTGCAATAAAGAAATTGGCATTTGAAGTCAAGGACTATTCCCTGGCAGCGGTTGGGTTTGTTTTCATGCTATTACCATTTTTATTATTATTTATGTGTTTGTGTTATTCTTCTGTATCCATTATGCATTATTTAATTTTCCCCGGTGTATGAGAGCTATGTTATGAAGTGGATTTGTTGTTGAGCGTGAACCTGTCTCTGAACTCATGATTGAATACAACATGAGCATTTAGAGCAAGTGGATGACGGCGCACACAGAAGAAATGACTGTGAATTAAAAATTTAACATTCAGGAGACATAGAAATCCATGCAGCAGTACGTGTGGCTACAGGCAGAGAGCCTGTTAGAAAATCACCCACCCCCACAAAACCACACACTAATGTAAACTGAGAAGCATGTGCAGAGTTAAAGACTGAAGCAGCCCCAGAGTCTGTGCTGAGGTCAAGCCTATTTAAGGAGCAGACAGCCTGACTCCTGCAGGGACCAGGCAGAGGAAATGACAGACTAACACATAGAGGAAGAGAGAAGGACACACACTAGAAGGAAAGGAGGAGAGAGGAATTGGTTGGTGCTGAACTCCAGTCACCCACACAAACAGACACGAGGAATCTCCTGTTTGTAACGTTCTGCGAACACTGGTGTCTATGCACACACACACACACACACACACACATACATGAGTACAGATGTGGTGCGCATGTATGTGTGAGGGATTGGGTGTGTGTGTGTGTGTGCAAGTGAGAGACTGAGAGTGGAAAAATTGGAGTGAAGACGAGGGAGTGTGAGTCACAGAGTTTACACAGAGTTCAAACCGAAAGAAAGTAATGATTCCCTCTCAGACAGTGGAGTCCCAATATTTTATTTCCTTTATCTGAGTGTGTATGTGTGCGTGTGTGCAACAGCGTGTGTGTGTGTGTGCGCATGCTTTGTACCTTCAGAGTGAGAATATAGTTGGAAAATGGGCGCATTTTGACTTGTCCTATCTTCTTCACGGCATTGAGGCAAGACAAGTTGATGTGTACAGTACCATCATACGCTGAAGCAGCAGCCCTCTACATGCATTTTAACAGGAATTAGGTACAAAATAATTGGAGACAAGTGTACAATCAGAAACAAAGTTCACAAAATATAGTCTTTATAAAGTACTTTGCATAAAAAAAGTTATTAGACTCAAAAGGAAAACAATACACCATGTACACATAGGCTACACATACAGTATATACAAATTCAGAAAGAGAGACTTGATTATTCTCATTTAAAGTGAGAGCATATAGCATAACATTCATTCCCTCACAAATTAAAACCTGAAAAAAATAAACAATCAAATTCACGCTCTCTCGTTTGAAACACTCTTGGGTTTTGCTGCAACAGCACCATCTCGGTCTGGTGTAACCTGCAGTAGCTAATGCTAGCTAATGTTCGTAATCTGACAGATATGCAAATTAAATGACTGACATAATTGCCACTGTGACCACAGTGACAACAACAAAAAAATTTTGTCTGCTTGGGGGCAGCAGAAATAAACTGAAGGCAACACGGATATATCATCACCACTGAAGTTATCATGCGTTCACAAATTCAGCAGTAATGGAGCAACATTATCATTTGACTGTCCAGCAATATTCACCCTCCTGTAGCTCTGCTTTTGGACTCCACCCACTCCGGAGGGAAATATCTGGCTCTTTAGCCGGTAAATACTCCAATGTTGTTCCCTATTTGTTTGTCTGCTGTTTGGTGCTGGGCATGTAACATGGTACTCAGCTTTTTCCCTGAAAACAGCTGCATGTTGATGCAAGCCATGAGAGTGAACCCCAACAGTGAGCTAAAAGATGCTATAAAGCTTTTTAGAGCTGAGGGGAACCGCAGAAGGGGGTAATAATTCTCATCACTACAGGTGTGACCCTGTGGGGTAAATTTTGTAAAGAAATGTCGGAAATGTGTGCAAACCATCCAGCAATCCAAAATATAACAATGAGCTACAATGTGAAATTCATTAATAGGCTATTTTTTCTGTCTTTTAATCAACACTTCTTTTTCTTTGCACTTCTCAGTTTTCATTTGACAATGACATTTTATTGTGAATTGACGATTGATTATTGCTGTCTTAAGCTTAGGTCAGGTTAGTGCAGACCGCATTCTTCAGCGAGGGTCCTCACATGCACAGATGTGCAAAGGTGTGTGTGTGCATAGTGTTAATACACTGCTATGGTCAGTGTTAGTTTGTTACCACATTAAAAAGAGCACACTTTCAAATGTTGCCAATGAAAATGTTGTTCACTGCTGTGATTTGTCCAAAAATTGAGATATTTTACAAAATTGCAAGCCTTGCTGATGCATCTTTCGTGGTTTTGGTCCGTAATTACAACATGGCATACCCAGCCGACAAACTGTCATCCTACTATTGGCTTTTGTTTGTTTTGATCTCTCGAGTTGATGACATGTGCACTAACACATTTTCAAAAGGACTAACAGCATTTGACAGCAAAAAAGCTGTAAGTGGTTTGTTTAAAAAAAAAAGGACCTGTATTGAGATTTATTGCCAGCTGTAACAGGAGTCCATGTAAATTGTTTCGGACAATTTGCATCTGAGAAATAAGGTGGTATTTACATGTCAGCTGGAGCAGCTCTTTTTTTCTTTTCAGAAAATATAAACATGGACAAGCGGATCATGTGTTACATTTTTACTCTTGCTGCTTGTGATATCACAAGCTATTCACAGCTGTTTTTGCTTTTAAGGTAGTGCGAAGGTGAGAAAAACAGACACTTTGTAAGACGGAAATTATGTTGAATTTAGAATTTGCTTGACACTCATGTTGCACTTTGGTGTCAACTCTAATTTGACACCTCAGCTTGCAGAGAAGAGAGGAGCTGGCGACAGTGGAGCTGAAACTCAGAGCCAGTTAGTAGAAAAAATGTATTATTTGTGCATCCTGCTGTTCTGTTCTGTGTTTATTTTGTTCTTGATATAATTCATTTATTTCAAAAGTTAGTATAGTGTCAGTATAGTATAAGTATTGTATCAAAACTACTTTCTCTATTACCTTAAAGCGTCACTGATATCTCTAGTGTAGTTTCTTGCACCAAGTGATTTGTCACTGTACCGTTGTGATTTAATTCTCCAACTACACCAATAAAATTGATTTGTGTTATATTGAACTGCATGTTATTGTCTTGTAGTGTCATTTGATTGTTTATTTCAAAGCATAGTGTTAATCTGAATATACAAAATTAAAATAATAATGGTAACGCCTGGTGAGATTGAAGTAATACTTTTACCCTTGATTAATGAATTATGTTGGAATTATGTGTTTCTATTCCCCAACATCATTTATAGTAAAGAAAAGCCTCATTAATACTGGGGAACATGTGCACCAGATCACTATAATCAGACTGTCTGTTTTCCAAGCAGACTTAGGCATTTTTTGTTACAATGAGGGGCTTTGACATGTGACAGTAAATAAGTTCAAATGCTAAACTACTGTAAAACTCAAAGAGTCATGCGGAGGAAAAAATTTTTGCCACACTAGCTGCGTGGTTAAGGATGGAAATGTCAGTTATTGCTGTGACATATAAGGATGAACTGTAGTAACTTTTTCAGGTATCATCTGACTTTCACGTAGCAGTTCTTATCAGTCTTGTCTGTACTTAAACATTAACGTTATATACAAGCAACATTGTCATACTAAAACTAAAATGATGACACAAATGCGTGACATGTTTAGTATCACCAAGTCCTGATATTTTACACTTTTCCATTTTATTTGAAGGTTTGACGTCCATAGGAGGATATATTTGAGCTCTTTAGCCCCCAAAGCATCATGTGGTTTCATATCTACTCTCTCACGCTTCTCTCTGGAGTTCAAGATCAGGCCATTTTGCGTCTGTCTCATTAATATTAATGAGCCTTGCTTCTGATCTTTCTGAGGTCAGCCAGGGGTCCAGGTTGATTGCGCTGGGGGCATGGCTTTGGTAACTGTATAGTTGTGACGTCACAACCTCACAGAGGACCTGACGACGCGTTTACATGCTCAGTATTTGAATACGGGTTGTGTGCATGTGCCCATGGATTGAGCATTTTGATACTGTCAAAGTTTTTACACAGCACCCAGCCCTGCTTTATAGTGAAAAAGACATGAGATCTCACTTTCTACACTGTGTGACCTCTAAGATCCACCGTGCAGCCTCACATTGTGGGTTACTTTTAAGATGAATTTATTGATTCAACAGGTGCTTTATGTAGCATACATTACATTTTTTTGTATAGTGAGCTAGTTTGTTGGTTTTCAGTTGAAATGGCTCAGATAGATGGGGTTTCTGGAAAAGTGAAAATAAATCAGTCTTTCTTGAACTTGCTTCATGTTGTGTTCACAGATCTTATAGGTGATGTCTCTGTAGCCCTGATGTATAGTTAGACTTTTCAGGAGATGCTCTAGGACATGAAGTAAATGTAGGACACATTTATATAAGAATGCCAGCTGAGTTTTGAGCCTGAGTGTTAAATTGTTACATTTTTCAAAAATTAGCAAGTTTAAATACTAACTGTGTTTTGCTATACACTCTTCTCTCTCATGGTAGGATTTCATTTATTCAGGTGATGAATTAATTACATTTGCATTGTAAATTACAAAGTTGGTTTTCACCAATAAGAGAGGTTCCCGCTCCATTGTCTCCCCCTCTCAGTCATTAGTGACACAATGACCCTTTAGCTACCGGCCCCTCTAGCCATTAAATGCTCTGCGGTTTCACTCCAGCTTCTCTGTAGATTACTGCACACGGCGGTGAATTATGCAGGAGCATGAAGCTCCTATGTTTGGCTAAGAGGAAAGCTCGCCCCCTCTCTGTGAAGTATTGCGGATAGCTATGGAAATGAATGCAAGGACATGGAGCTTCGCTGTGAGTCTTGTTGTGAGACAAGTCTTTGTCGCAAACACAGTTTGAGGCCTGGACGAGTAAAGCTCTAATAATCTCAACATTCATTCCTCTCACTATAATAATACCATTCGCTGTCCCTCAGTCTCTACATTAATTTGCATTCTTCTCTTTGAAGACTTTTGTTGAAAATCATTCTGGCTCCTAATGGAGCCCGGTAATTAAGACAGAGTAATCAGTGTGCCTATTGACACACTTGGTGTTATCTTTGTTGTTCAGATAAGTGGCCAATATAACTGAAATAAAAGCCCATTTGTTTATTTGTGTTCATGCCAGTGTAGCACAAAATCATGGGTCAAACAATAAATTTTTCAATGCAATAGAAGGACAAGGTGGTCAGCTTATTAAAGATAGATATTGAGTAAATGAATCTGCATGTCTTTATTTTCATCTCTAAATAAAGAAGAAAATAGCCTCAATAATTAGGAGAGAAAAGAGGCTCTGTTATTCCTGGGTGGGCTTGAAATCCATCAAATTACTTCTCCCCAGTGTGCATCAGCGTCCGCCTGGGGTCCCCTAGCTGCTGCTGCTGGAACTGGAACAAAACACCCGTGTACTGCAAAGACACACACGGACACACAATGCAGAAACGTGTCTACATGCTAAACCAATCATATTACTGAAATCTCAGCAACAAATGCCATCATATGGTGGGAGATGAATGCAGGCAGTGGTTTAGGTGTATCCCACTTAACCTCCTCCAAGATCAGAAACACTGTGAAACTGATTCTTACTGTCACCTCGCAACAGTCCTGTCTGTGGGCACAAGTATTTCTTCGGTCTGAATTTAGAAAACTGCAAGGAGGTTTGAGCTGCCTATCTGTCAAAATCTCAATCAGCTTTGCAGATCGACATGTTATTTGCTTTTAAAAATACAATTTCAAGCCTGAAAAAAAGGGCATATAGCCTCAGGTTGTCAATCATCTTCAGCAGCAGTGTTACCTGCGTTGTGATGACATTGATTCAACGAGTCATGGAGCTCGTTTTTTGGTGTCAATATATATGTTTATTAGTTGTCACCAGAGCTGAAAGTTGATGTTTTTTAGCACGTGTGGAGCTTGTGGGCAGGAAATGACGCCTGTTGGGAAATCTGAGCATCAGTCCTACATATACGTGTGAGGGAGAGATCATTCTTCTTACTTTAACATCCCCATATATATATATAATTAAGATATAGTGACAAAAAAATAAATACAAGCACAAAAAAACAATTAACAAAATAAAATCTGGTAAATGAAAGCAATGCATGTAATCAGACAAAGAATAATGTCTTTACGCTAAAGTTAGTTTGGCTTGGCTTTGGCCTCTGCTCCTTCTCAGAGCCTCAAGCTGCTTTGTGCTGCGATGTGTCCAGTAAAGACGGATGTTGGTGGACTGAGTGTCCTCCCTGCAGGCAGCGAGGCACAGATGTAGCCATGTTAGTTCGCAGCAGCTCCTCCTCTGATGTCTACTTAATATTTGACCCTGAGCTATGGCATCACGGGGGTTTGGACTGCTGGAAGAGGGCTGCTGTTTAGTTGAGGACGTTACGGTTTGGAGATCAGAGGACACCTGAGTGTGTTAACATCTTTATTCGTCTCTGGGAGGAAATGCGTGGAGCACATTGAAATTCGACCGCCGTGCAAGCGTGCCAGATTTGAGACTGTGAGCAGCGTTAGCCTTAAGGTGCTTTCAGACAGTGAGCTGCTGCCACTGTGTCTGCTGCCCGGCATTGTTTGTGTTCATGCGATGATCCCGGCAACCATCTGTGCCAACCATCCCAAAAGAAAGAGTAAATGCCGTGATTCAGAACAAAAAAGCTGAAGGATAGTTAAATTGTCTGTGCTGCATTTTTCCTCATCAGCCTCTGTTATACTCCCAACAACAATGTATTGATTTTCAGCTAAAGGAGGTCATCGGCACGCAAGATAACCATGTCTGTCATCACTAGTGCATAAGACATCAATATGCATTTCTTTATTAACCACTGAAACACAGACCAGAAGTCAAGTTTCTTTCTTTTTTTTTTCATTGTTCAGTTTTCATGCTCCCTGCATGTTTTGCTTGTGCGAGACAGGTTGTAGCTCAAAGTAGGGGGAACATTTTGCAATATGGCACAATTATTATTAGCAGGGCAAACTAAATGATATCATTAGCATTTTTTATTGATCCACATGGATTGATCCATGTATGGCCTTAGCCTTATTCAAGAAAATTTTCAGAAATTTTTTGACATCATGTGTATATTTTTTTTAAAAAGAGAGAGATGAATGGAGGCTCAAACACAACCTTGCAAATCAAATCTTTAGAACGTAATGCAGGTTCATATTTCTTCAAATGTAATCTTTATTCATACTGAAGCCAGACATCTACATTTGCATACAGCAGTCTGCAGATATTTGTATCACATCGTGTCTGTGCTCGGGGAGTGCATGTACCGTCTGCTGGTAGAGAAATAAACAGTGCAGGAGAACACTGCTCTATACTGTAGCACCACTTTTAAGTTTTGAGATGTCAATTTGTGACAATAAACCACAGCAGAAAACTTGTGTTTAGTGTGTTAGGAAATCTAAAACAAATGCACAAACTGTACTTCATATATATTTCTGACATAAATTGAAGTCTAGTATTGACTTTAATCTGGTTCACCTCACTCAGTTCTCTGCTAAGAGGAGACAATAGTGAAGCTGCCTCATTTTATTGCAAACACACTTTTTTTTCCCCCTAAGAGAGGCGTAAAACAGTGTCACATCTTTAAATTTCACTCTGCTGAGACTTTGGCTGGCTGCCATCTGGTGTGAGCTTTATGACATGCCTTCCTCATTTTAACTAACAACCAAAGATGATTGCTGTCACATATTCTGCAAAACGATGAAGGCAAGAAAATACTTCCTCCTCAGTCTGACTGACAGTGTGGCTAGTCGTTCCGGTCCTGCTGTCTGAAGCCGTGCGTTAAATTATGCCAGGGGGAATTAAAAGCCAAGTCTGTGTTCATCGCGAACACAACCAGTCATCGCCACGTCTGCTGCAGTGTAAACATGCTTAAGCAGCAGAAACTACACTGAGAAGCCGAGCAGATAAACTTTGCCGGGGCAAAATCCCAACAGAGTGCAGCAGAAAGAGAAATCCCTCTGCCAAACATTTGTTGTGCCTGTGATCGCTTGGACTAACTCCTCACAGAATGGCATCCTTTTTTTCAAGACAGATGCTGCAATGCAAGACACAGAATTATTAACCTGTAATTATGCTCCTAAGTTCAGGCAGGCTCAGCACGCCAAGTGGTTCACAGGTTTAACGACAGCTTTGTCAAGCTTTGTCAGAAGATATTTTCCGTGTCATCATCCTTGATCATCATCATCATCCGCAGTTGCGAAAAGTAGTGACTTTTTTTGTCCTTGGCCATGATTCAAGATGAAGGTTAGTGTTCAAACAACTGGGCAATAAATCAATCAGAAAATGAATTGAGCAAAAAGTTTGATGACTGATTGATCATCCAGCTGCTCAGTATGTGTCTGTGAAGATTTTAAGCTTCCCTTCTTTTCTTCATATTTTGCATTAAAGGACAACACGTTCTCACTCTCACCTCGTCAAACACTGTGGCGCTGACTTGTGGCTTCATACTGGACTTGAACAGCTGTCTCCTCGGTGACGGTGTTGCGTTTGCCTCCTAGTGCGGGCCTTTCTCGCTCTTTATACTACGTGCATCACTCTGACCATCTAATATCGACTCAAACGGGTTTACACAGATGAAAGCCCAGTGCGTCTCATACTGATGCGCTAGGGCATCTGAGCGAGCTGCAGTATTTGAATGGGTTGTAAAGGAATAGTTCATTTTGGACGGAGGCATTTATTGTGAGATTGGCATGAAGCAAAAACTATGAAGGTATTGGGAGCAGCCGGTAGGCTTTGCTTAGCATGAAGAGTGGAAAACAGTAGGAAACCGCTAGACTGGTGTGAGAGAGGTATTGATCTTCTCAAAGGATTAATTTGTCTTTTTTATTTTTGACTGTAAGTAACAGCCAAATTGAAGATGCTGTATTGCACTCTGGGCGATTGTGGCAATTTTCTAACATTTCATAAACATTAAAAAGGGTAATTATCTGATTAATCAATAATGATGATTCATCCGTTGCAGCCGTACAAGAACTGCACACCCAGTATGCATACAGAATATGTCTTGGTGTATAAAACCGCTGAGGCGCTGAGCTACAGTGTCTTCATCTTTTTCTCACTCAGACAAGAGAAAATCTCAGAAAAGCTCCCTTAACCCTTTATAGGGCACTCATTGAAATACTTTAAAATTCAAAATTTCAACCTTTGATTGTTGTTGTAGGACATAACAAGACTT
>JBCAUF010000134.1:8434853-8452338 GCA_038406115.1 Haemulon aurolineatum
ATAAATGGCTCTACTTCATGAAGCTCAGCCATCCCACACTTATTCACTTTCCTTCTGTGCAGAAATTACGTTGCTACAGCCAGGTGGAGGTTATCTTACCTTGGCTTACTGTAATTTATCTTAGTTTAGCATAAAAGCAGGTGTAAACAATTAGTCTGGTTCTGTCCAAACTTAAGAAATCCTCCCTATCAGCACACCCTAAAGCTGAATAACTAACACATCCCATATTGTTTGTTTAACCAATATATGGGCAGTAAAAACAAAAATGTGTGGGTTTTATAGAAAGCTGTATGCTGTAACTAAACTGAGGATGTCACAAAGTACTACACAACTACCCTAAAACCACAAATTCTACACTGAAAGAGCCAGGCTAGCCATTTCCCTCCGCTTCCACTCTTTTTGCCAAGCTGGGCTAACAGCCTCCCAGCACTAGCACCATGGAATACTTAAAGATAGATATACTAAATCTCAGAAAGAAGGTGAAGAAGCCTATTTGTGAAAACTATTAGAGTGCCTGACTTGCTGTTAAATTCCCCATTTGAATGTCTGAAAAATAAAAAACTGCCATCACATGATTTCACCTGTGACTCCTGACTGCACTTAAGGCCTGATAGAGTTAAAAGATGTGATTTGAAATCACTTATGCTGCAAGAACGTCTCAGTTTTCCAGCATGACATGTTTATTCTTAATGTACTCTTTGCTACGCTCTTCTACACAGCAAAATCTTCCCTTTTAAATGCAGCAGAGTTGAAGTTGTAAAGAGCGAGAGACGCTGCACAGAATGAGAAACCAACCTGTGGCCCGTGTCATGCTGTCTCGCCTCAGCGGATGGTAATGAAAAATATGCCCTGCATCATAATCACCAGCGACCCCTGTGCTAAGGCTTGATTGGCTCCTCTGTGGCCCCCTGGGTGTCCTCTGAGCAAGGTCCTGACCGGCCACAGCTCCGGACCTGATGAGAATATTCATGACTGTGTATGTTTGAAAGCTAGAAGGCTTACATACATTGATTTGTCTAAAACAACCTAGGGGCTGCTGCCAGGGGTGGAAGCCAGGATGAGGTGAAGATGTCTGATGAAGAGGACAGGGAGTGCACCTTCTGTGTGTATTGTGTTTTACTGCAATCACGATAAACTGACTTGCCTTTGCTTAATCTGCTGACCCTGTAGCACTCATTGAAAGACAGACAAATAGAGTCCAAATATGTGGTGTGAGTTACAGTTTTTGTGTGACGCTGTTTCAACCCAGATAACCTTCAAAGCACCGTGACAGTGGTGATATAAAGACACCATGCTGCTGAAGTGATTTGTGTAAACAGAGCCATATGGTTCTGCACATGCACCTCCTCTTTGTTAGAACCTGTCAATGCCCATGTGAATCTGCCCCGACTCATCTAATAAGCTTATGTTTTGCCGTTGTTATGAATGGTGGCTAAATGACAAGCCCGGGCGTTAATATCACACCACCTGTTTGATGGGAAGGTTAATTGTTTGGAGGAAAACACTCAGAGCTCATTTTATGCATTTTGTTTGCTTTATTAATGTATCTGTTTACTGGTCAATTCAAGCATAATCATAGTTTTTAGGCGTGCTAATTGTAGGGAATTATGTGTGTGTGTGGGTGTGTGTGTGCATGTCCATTAATGTGTGCCAATACATCACTGTATATTTATAGTATCTATTAAAGCACTCATTAATATTTAACGTTCAATATGGGTCATGATCATATATTTAAAGATGCCGGCTATTTATCTCTCTTCTAATAAACATAATATTGAGCTGCATAATTCATTTTTTTCTTGAGTTAAATGCTGCACCGCTGTTGTGAAATTCCCATAACCATTACTGCATTTGTTGTACTGTGATGAATACAAATGCACTGTGTCTGGTACCCATGGAGATGCTGTGAACCATAGTATGAATGGCACATCCAAAGTATATTTGAATTTGTAAGTCTCTCTAAGCTCAGAATACTATCTCAGGGTCCTTTCTGTACTACAGATTTTTCACCCTGGAGGCAAGCGAGAACCACCAGTTATGTGTTGATGAGAGAAAACACTGACCTGATCTATATTACAGCTGTCTTTAAAGCTGCACAACTCAATATTTTTATATTAATAGTGGATGAGACGAATGTGTGTAATATGAAAGAGATTACAGTCGCAGTGACAAACCCACGGAGAGTTAAGGGCTGCATTGGTGCTATCTTAAACCAACTCAACCCGCCAACTCAACTCATGTGCTTAAGCTCTCAACTCGTATTTGCTCCCGTGATCAGCACAGCCCAGCTACTGTACCCTCACCGCTTCCTCCATCTTTAAACTACAGTTTAAAGCTGCTTTTTTTCAACATTTCTATATTGAAAATGAAAGTTGTCATTCTTTAGAGAATTATCACTTGAGTTCCTCTCAGCTCTACTTTTAGTTCTACATCATCTTAACATCATCTTAATATGTCAATATATCTGTTTGAGCCATCTGTTTGTATGTACTTTTGCTCCTTAGAACTCATTTATCCACCTCAAATTCAAAGTTACTCACAACTTCACTCAAATGAGTAGTTTCGTGCTTTACTTTTCATCCTACAAATAGACAGCCATGTCCATCCTTTTGCATATTTGACAATACAAAAGAATGTTTAATTCAGCAAATAAATGAAAGTGATACAAACGTTCAGACAGTTGATAGGCTGCATTGAGCCAAACCTCTGTCCTTCAGTAACTTTTGCCTTTATATGGACTGCATACACTGGTGGGTGAAGCTGCCATACAAGGTGCAACCTGCTCGTCAGAATTTCGGTACTCACACTCACACACCGACGGATATGCCATCGGGCCCAAGTGGGGGTTCAGTATCCAGCCCAAGGATTCTTCAACATGTAGCGTACAGGGGGTCTGGATTAAACCGCCGTCAATCAATCTTCCAATTGGTGGACGACCACTCTACCTCCTGAGCCACAGCCGCCCTTCACAACATTGTAGTGCAATACCAACAATAACCTTAAAAAATCGGAACTATACCAACAGCAAAATAAAATAAACTGCTTAGCTTTTACATTACCAGTGTGCTATGTTTCCACTGCCAGCAAGTGACAAAAACAGAAAAAAATCAATAAATGCAGCCTTAAATCAAAAGGAACACTTGAATTCTTTGCTAACCTCAGTGACTGGTCAGGATTCATATTTACTGGCTACTGTTTCACACAACAGTAATGACCATTCAATATCTCCACACTACATTACCCACGGTTGCATCAGATGTCAAACTCTATAATTTTGACTAGTATGTGTCATGTGGACTTTTGACACACAAGTGAAGAAGTTTGTCTGCTTATTACAACTTTTTAAACAAAGAGTTTGTTTAGTACCACGCTGACTGCTAAGATGAAGGAAAACACGCATCCTGTCATATAGATTTGCAATATCAGATCGGTGACTTTCACAAGCTCACAGCTGTGCCTTCCAGTGCATGATCAAAATGTGCTTAAATGTTACAGAGAACCTGAAGCCTTTTGCTCTTGCAAGTCGCAGGCACCATGCAGTCCCTGGGAGCTAATTTTAATACAAAAGTTTAGGTTATTATAATTTGTGTTTTCTTCCATATATTCATGTAAATTGAGTTTCAGATGTATTAAGAATGGGTTGGTTGTCACTAAGGGGTACGGGCAGACAGAGCATGCTTCACTCACTCAATTTTCTGGACGCCTCAAATGCAAATGAGTGTATTTGATCTAGTGGCTGTTGTTCAGAAGACATTGTAGAGGCAGGGAGATTGGCTACTGAGGTTGATAATTAAAAAAGGGAGACTCTTCCCTCCGCTTCCTACATTTGTAAGCAACAGAACAAATTTCTCCCAGCAAGAAATTATCTGTGCTGGCAGACAGACAGATGAGTAATGTCTGGTAGTTAAAAGGGAAAGCAACCATGCATCAGTTCAGTGAGTGTCAGGACAACATGGTCGCTTTCTGCAAGCCTCCATTACAGGGCTTTACTAATCCAAACATGCAAATCTGTGTCTAAAAAGTGCCTTTTGAACATAATCCCAACACATTTTCTATGGGATTAGGATGAGGCCAGAAGAAAAGGACTGGATGCCAATACAGTATCAACGGTCAGCTCTGTATTAAAACATACTTTGGCACATGATCACTTCTTGAATTTACTGTGTGTGTGTTGTTGTTGTTGTTGTTGTTGTTGACATAAGCTTGACAATATGAGATGAGAAAACACATTTCATGCCTTTTTTGTAAACATTACTTACTAAACATCATCATTCAAGTGTGCCAAATAAGTCCTAATTAGAAAAAATACACATGTATTGTATTTCCACAATGACTCGAGTCATTATCATAGTGAATCCCTCAACAGCTGGCATGAAAATTGGTGGTTAATAAGTCCAAGAAATCTGCTAAGAATTCTGCATTGATTTTCCACTTGAACTGTGTCAGTGTAAATGATTGTTTGTGAACAGCAGTGCGTCTGATTGCAGGAAACGACATGACATTGCTCGCTCTCATCAATACTTCAGTCCTCTTTCACAAACAGGCAGTAGCCCTGAGTTTAACAGGCATCATTCAAGCCTTGAAGAGAGAGTCTGTAAAGTAAGGTTTGGCTTGCCAATGCTATTATTATACAGTGTATACAATGTACCGTGAAAATAACAACCAAAGTAAATTGCATTATGTACTAAAAACACAAAAAATACTAGATGCAACCAATAACCAAGCTCACCTGTTTAGCAATTTTTCAACATTTATGATTATATGAAATAGCCCAAAGACACCAACATCCAACAATAACCATGCTCTTGAATCCTCATGTTATGGCAGCTTGAATCCGTCTAATCTTGAAAATGGCATTAAAATGCGACTAATTATGCAGCATTAACTTACATTCACTAGTAGTATTTAGTGCAAATGCGGGAAGTCATGTGACATACATATATACAGAGAAAACTAGGTTTAGTGGCGTGATTGATGGCTGTACAAAGTGCTTCAACATTGAGGGCCTGTCTCGTATACCTCAAGTCAGTTTCAATATTTAACCACAACCGCAATCTTAACTAAACCTCAACCAAATGGTTCCACTTACCTAAACATAACCATAAATAGCTCTTGTTATGAAGCCAGTTGCTCAAGCAGCTGCAGTTGAGATTAAAAAAATATGAACTTGTGAAGAACACTGGCATGCAACGTGCAACAACTCACTTTTGATTTTGATATACGAGTCCTCTTTTTATCAGCACCTGGAGAGGTAGTCTTGTAAATGTTCTGCAGGAAGCAGTGCTGTTTTGTTGATCTCCATAAATACCCTAATCGTGCTTTAGTTGCCATGAAGATATATTGTAAAGAGAGACAGCTGGTTGGTACAAATGCATCTGTCAAAATATGTTGTCTGTGTGTTCAAAATAAATGTTTTTTCACGATGTTTATAAAATTAAACATTTAGCTTAGAAAAACTCATTGTAACGCAATATGTTGTGCACTTGAAAATCTGAACAGCACTCCATCGCCTTCTTCCCAGCACATACTGTGTAAAATGTGTAACAAAAAGGCCTCATCATGTCAATTTTAAGTGCTGCAAGACAGGAAAAGTTCCATATTTACATATTTACAGTGACATTTTCAAAGAGAATGAATACGCAAACCAAAAGCAGCACCCTTCAGATCTGTGTGTGTTTGTTTGTTTGTGTGTGTGTGTGTGTGTGTGATTCAATATGATTTGTCAAAGCAATCACTCACTGCATAGAGAGTGGAATAGGTTGTAGGGAAGTTTGTGTGTGTGTGTGTGTGTGTGTGTGTGTGTGTGTGTGTTTGCAACGTGTGTGCCACCACGGTATGAACAGACCCATTGCAATATGTTCGGGAGAATACCTTGCAGAGAGCACAGCAGACAACAGTTCATTATTGCATGATTACCATATGCTTGTGAGACTGTGGGTTCAAACCTGGTTCAGATCCAGCTGGTGATTCATGTCCCATCTCATTCCATCTTCTCTCACTCCACTGTGTGCTGTGTACAGTACACTGCATAATCATCAGCGGTGCCTTTCATTAAAGAGACACGGCCTTTAGAGCCTCCAAATTGTTTAGGGTGAATGATGATAAAAAATATCTTCTTGTTTTTCTACAGCGGTCATTTTTGGAGCAGATTCAGAGCCGATGATGGAGTCCTGCCAGTGTGTAGCAGGTGATGTCAAATCGAGTGACTCCTCCGTTAGAAAGAGGAGAGGGAAACAAGAGGCCATCTGTGCTTGTGGAGCTTTAGAAGGAAATTAACAGAGGCTTACAAAATCTCACTTTGTACAGATGTACGTGTGTTTGAATGTGTGCGCATGCGTGTATGTGTGCGAGTGCATCCCGTGTATTTGCTAACTGGCAGTGATTCACAGATAAAAGCCTACAGAGATGTGCAGTCACTAAAAGATTAACAGCCGTGTCAGTGTCATATGATTCAAATTTCTCTGCATTATAAATGTAAGGATGGGTTTAAAAATACACAAGACTGTGAATTATTTAGCCGCCCCACTCACAGTCTGAGAGGCTTTTTGACTTGATGCTGCACGCCGAAAGTAATGTGGGAAATAAATGAGGGGACCATCAGTGACATGAGATATTGTAGGTGAAATGTTTGATCTGAAACAGCATTTATGTTATGTTCAAGTACTACAAAACCTTCAGCTCAATTGAAGCCAAAACAGAGAAGGGTGCAATTAGTTTATTAAAAGCAGTGGAATAATTAGAGGGGGAGAATATACCACCTACAGAGTGTGTAAATAAGGCAATTTATTTTCTACCATGCGGCTAAACTCACCCTTGTGTGCTGTGATGTCAATACTTAAAATGTCAGCAAACAACTCTTAGAATGTGTAAATAATAAAAATTCTCAAGCGTACTCTCCTGTTTATGATCTATAAATTAATTCATACCATTTTATTTGATTTTTGGGGGGGGGATTAGATCCACTTCTTAACTTGACTTTTAGTGCCAAAAAAAGAACCATGCTCTAAAGGCAAAATACAATTTTACAGGATGCATGTGAATCATATGCATATGCATTACTAAAAAATAACTAATCTTGATTCATTATATGGTGCTGTCTGAAATTCACAGTGGCAAATATCATGCTGTGCTTTCTCGTGGTTGGTACACAGAGCCGTGCGTGTATACTGCCACCCAGTGAAAATGTGCAAAACTGCAAGCCTGGATGAGTCATTCTTGCAGCCTGACTGCCTTCCTCTGCCCTGCTGCAGAGGGACCCGGGTTGGGTAATAAATTAGTCTCTTTTAACATTCACAACTGATGGAAGGCAATCTCAAGGTCTGTGAAGATGGGGTTGAAAGGACTGTGTAGACGGTGAGCATAGAGTGAAAAGACAGGAGGGGGGGCGGGAGGGAGTGACAGAAGGAGTGAGGCAGGGATTTGGGGTGCTCTGAGGCAAGAACAAGACTGCGTAAGCAAACGGAGACAGCGAGCACTAACCATTCAGAGCAAAAACCACAGCACTCGTCAATGGGACAAAGAGAGAGGGAGATGGAGGAGGAGATGTATGCAGGTCATCATTTTGAACTCGGAAAAATACACGCCTGCAGCAATCTGAAATGTTATTTCAAGACGTAAAGAAAAATTTTACCGAAAGAAGTTTATTTTCAGTGGCTCACAAAATTGCTGGTTTCAGAAAGTTTATAATTAGACAGAAGCCAGTGCACTTTTTATAAAACCTGGCACTGAGCACAGTCCTCAAGGGCAACAGGCAGTAAAAGGCTGTAAAAGTTTTCAACATCTTTTATTTCCTCTATAACCTTGACGAGTAACATATGTTTGAAAGAGGGTCATTGATGGCATGTTTTTGGACTATTTCAAGATCAGTTTCACCCAAATGAAGAGCACACTGCAGCGCATGTTAGATGACACTCTGATCACACTGCATTATTTAATATTCAGCATCTGTAGTGAGTAGTGTATTAGTGGATTCACGCATTTATGTGGTGCAGTATCAGTAAACTGTGATTCAATTATAACAGGAATACATTTACATCTACATTTTAGATTAAGGCAATCTCAAAAGCATAATGGGGTACGTTAGTCATTAGGATTAATATCCAGTAAATCTTACTTGAGGGGAGGCATTAAAAAATACAGCAAGAGGGCTGAGAAGAAAGGTAGTGTGGAAACTGTTACCTTGAACATAAAGCTGAAAGGAAATGTCACAGGTGTTTATCCATTCGCTGAACCCCTCTCTTCCATAACCTGCAGCGAAATTGCCATAAGACCTCTAAATGACTGTAGACTGTAGTCAATTTCCAGACCCAAAGCTCCATGAAGTCAAGTAATACCGTAGTCCAGTCCACCATGAAACGTATTAAGGCAGGCACTCTATTCATCCGAGGATAAATAGCTCTCCTTGCACTTCTCAAGTTAATCTTTTTACTTGTGTGGCTTTTGTTAATAAATGTTTTTTGCGGCATTCATTTAATAATACAAGAATAAATATGCATGCTAGGCACTTTCTTTTCCAAAGAGCCTTTTCCTTTTCACTCCGCGTTCAATCACAACCTGAGGGGCAATATTCCATCACATAATTACCATGTGACAGGTAATTTTAGTCAAGTGAAACCTGAATACATTGCAGAAACCTTCATGGTACTATTAAAAAAAAAAAACACCATTAATGGATGATGAATATGATTTAATAACTGCCATTAATTAAGCTCTTACATGGACCTTTACGTGCAGTGATTTATTTCACTTCTCACCGAAATATTGTCATCAATTCAAGTGAAATATAGAGTGAAAATAACCACACGTTGCACACACTGAATGGCTTAAATAGGCCATACATTTAAATTCTCCACATGTCCAACATCTCACTCTCCTCCCCGGTGTCACTCTCAGGAAATTACATCATTACACCATTTTTAACTAAGCAGCCCCAGGGCACAGAGCTACTTGATCCATCTTCATCTGTCTCCTGCTCTCAGATGACGTCCACACCATAAACTTCGACAGTCTGTACAAACACACACCGTGAAAGCAGAGGAAGCACATCGTGAAGGAGCGGTGACATTGACAAAGTGAGAGGGCGGCCATAGTGCAATGTAACAGCACGCTGCCACTTATGAAAACACCTGCTCCACACTGTCAGCAACTTAACCTTCTATCACCTAAATCCCCACTGGAGGATTATATGTGACAGATGTAGGACAGGGGGGGGTCGGGGGGGCGGGGGTGACAGAAGTGACTTCATAAGTAAAAGTTCTTCTCGAGGAGGACGGAAATAGAAAAGCAGATAAAAGAGACACAGAAGGAGAGAGGAGAGAGCCACAACAAACAAGTCAAAGAAAGAAGTAATTAGAGGTGTGAGGAGGGTGTTGAAATGAAGGACTTCATACTGGGCAGTACAACAATACATAGGAGCCATTTAATGTGAGCCATCCATTCGTACCATATATAGACTGCTTGATCGCTGTCTGGTATATCGCCCACATTACTGCTGACACCACACCAATTCACCCGTTCATCTCACGCTCCATTTTAGCCTGACTCGTGAACAACACCACAAGATGCTTGAACCCCTTCGCTTGGTGCAGCAACCCACTCCCAACCCTGGGGGAGCAATCCATCGGTTTCTGGCAGAGAAGCATGCCCTCGGACTTGGAGGTGCTGACTCTCATCATAACCGCTTCACATTCGACTGCAAACCACCCAAGTGCGTGCTGTAGGTCACAGTCCGATGAAGCCAACAGAAACACATCATCTGCAAAGAACAGAGAGGTAATTTTGAGGTTCCCAAACCGGACACTCTCCTTCTGCCAGCTATGCCTTGAGATCCTGTCCATGAAAATCAGAATCAGTGATGAGGGATAAACCTGGCAGAACCCAGCAACCTCTGAGACCATGTTTGACACAGCTCGCACAAGACTTCATGGAGTCCAGAAAACATCTCAACCAGGACAGAATACACATATCTCCTAGTGGGTCTTGGGTTAAACATTCGGTTGGAGCCTCTTTTCCAGGACTATATTTTCCAGGTAGCCTGAGCAATGTAATATTCTAGTCCACCCGTCACCTAGTCTGCTATCCCCAACCGCTGTGTAAAATCAATAAGTGGGGTCAGTGAAAACACAGCAATGTCCAGAACACAGTTCCTGGGGTCACAGGGACACACAAACCAGATACATACTGTGCCATTTTGTGTGAGTATATGTAAGGGATGATGTAGAATTTGGAGGTTGTTTGGGAGAAATAAACTCAGACAGGATGTATGGATATGTGTGGTATTTCATACATCACGAAGGGGTTTATTTCTCCCTAACAACCTCTGAACTCTACATTATCCCGCTTATTACACAGCTTACAAGTTATAGAATTAATTTGAGACTTAATGTTAATCAAAATGCAACTTTTATCGATTTGTAAATTGCATCATTTAGCGTATCTGCAAGTCCAGTCACTTTTCCGCTGTTTTGCAAACCCTCCTCCCAGTCGTGCGCATTTGTTTTCAACAAAGCCTTTGATAACCAATCAGTGGATGGATTTTCATTTGCATGTTATGATGTGTATATTTGTGTCGTCTTATCGGTCATAAACAAGAGATTACAGTTTACTGGTCACGTTTGTGTCATGGGTCAAAGAGTCTGGGCATGCCAGGTGGAAACGAGCCTCCACTCGCCCTGTAGCAAGTTACAAATAATTTATCTAACATCATAATTAGTCCGAAGATGTTTAATGGAGGGAAAAAATTAAACATAAGGTAAATATACTGCATAGTTCCTCCCCTCTGTGCTCCTCTGATCAAAGGCGTCGTCCCTAGCAGCGGTCATTATACTTGACAACAGTCAGTTATCAAGAAATACCAGACCGTAGAACACAGCAACTGACCAATCAGAGTGCAGCATTCAATAGAGCCTTATAATTAAAATTATTAACTACACTCACTTACACTCACACAGTTACCTTCCTGGAGCAAGCTTCCTGAAGTCTGAGAAAGTTGTCAGCTTGCTAAGATGCTAACAATGATAATTCTAACATAGTGTGCCAGCATGCACATGGTACAGTTGAGGCTCATGGGAAATTGACAACTTTTTCAGGTATTTGCTAAATGCCTGAGGCTATTGTTTTCCCCCAAAGAGCCCTGACAGTTTCATTTTCCAACTGCAGTATATTCAGCAAATCAGTAAACATCTTATTAGTTTCTAAAAAGAAAATGTAAGGAATGCTTAACAATCATGCCTCTTTGTTTTGTATTTGTGTAAAGAAAACAAAAAAACAATATTGAATTAATTTTTAAGATCTCAGAGACAAGTTGAATGATAATTAAGATTCACTACCTGAAGACTTTGAATTTTTGTACTAAAATCTGATGGAAATGCATCTAACTTCTGTCGAGATATTTCAGTCTGGAGCAGTGATTGATGATCAACTGAGAGGCATCACTGACCCCAAAAATGAGTTACCTAAAATAAGAGATAACACTGCACTTTATTATCACCTGTGATGCTGATCTAGAGACAAAAACAAACAAATGGAAGACTTGACCTCAACCGGAAGGAGTTAATTCCTTGTCAGCGCTGTTATGGGTTTTTCTACAGTATATATAAAGGATGATAAATGTGCTTTTTCACAGTTGAAAGGCAGCTAATGGAGCAGGCAGACTTGTTAGACAAAAGGCACTTTAACAAGGACATGAAAGACACAAAGGACATAGGAGCGTTCCTGAATGAACACATCCCTCACCAAATGACAGACTTCACATAGACTGTGTGTGAGGTGTTTGCATAAGTTATACATAATAATAAAATACAATATATGCATAATAAATACACGGATGGTATAAACAGCTACTTTTCATTAGTGTCAAGATATTCAAGACGTCAGATATGTACCATATATATGATGAAGTTGAATATCTAAACAATAAGATATGTGGACGTCAGTTTTGTTACATTAAAGGTTTGTTGCATTGCATTAGGTGGGCTTTAATTTTTTGCTGGTTTATACTGTGGGTTTGTTTTGTGTTTTTGGCACAAGTTTCTAAAAAGGTTCCCTTTTTAAGTGGTTTAGAAGTTGTAACAAAGGTTTTTGTTAAAAATTAGCAAATAATTCACTGATGCTTTATATAAAGTCAATATAGAAAGGGTGCTACATGAGAGAGTGGCACCTTTTAAATAACACATAGAATCAGGTGCTATAGCATCAGGTGCTGTCTGTTAGCATTTTGCTTGACACTGTCTTCCTTTAGCTCTTTTTAAGTATGCTTATGGGCTTAACTACTCAGCTCTCTCAGTACGCGTTATGACTGTTTAATCCCATCAACAACAGGGACGGCTGTCAAAGTATCATTGAATTTGACAAATGACAGGGGGAGTACAAGTGGGATTCAGTTCAGGCAGGGTAAAATGTTGATTCACGACTTCTGAAAACCCCACTGGCTAACTTCCTCATAGCTTACAAGACTTCTCTGACCAGATTAATCTTCCATACTCTGAACCAACTTTTCCTCACACACAGCAGCACCAGGAGCCTCAGTAAGGTAATACAGTAGTTTCTCTCCTACATCAGTTGAGACATGTTTTGTGCTGGAGTTATTATGGCGAGTCTGGCTGGTATTGGGCAGCCCTCATCAGTTTTTCCTCCAGTCTGGCTACTTTTTTTGTGAGATGATTGAGTTCTTACTAGTTGAGTTTTACTGCAATGAGCAGATAACACAAGCCACTGTCTAATTTATTTTACTTCTTGACAGTGTCCACAAATGATTTATTACCTCCTGTCACAGGCCCCTGATTGGGCCATTCCTGCTAAATGAGGCAACATTAGCATGCAGTTATATGAGGACACCATCCTTGAGGTCAATCCCCCTGCCTACCTTACCAGTTGATTGGTGAGACTATTTTTGTGTTTGAGGGAAGGGTCTCAGGGGTTTGACTCAGAGAACATTTAACATTTCTGGTGTGTGTGTGTGTGTGTGTGTGTGTATGTGTGTGTATGTGCGTGCGTGCGTGCGTGCGTTGGCTGGTGAGAAGAGACAAATGCCATTCCTTCTGCCTCTGACCTCAATCCTGATATGTATAATAAAATGTCTCTCATAATTTATGATCTGCTATGATTAAATCAGATACACGAAAGACACAGTTTGTCACTGTAATACATGTGATGTTGAATGACAGCAATGATCATTCTCGTATAGGTAACATGACTGAGTATTAGGCAAGTGCGGATATTCAAAAATCACTCAAAAGTGCACATTAGGACAGACTGAGTAAGACAAAGTCAAGGTCTACCTGGATACCTTCAATCCAGTTTCACAGGAGTTTCAGTCTCCTTCGGTCACAGGCACGTAGAGACATCCTAACCAAAATCAGTCAAACTGACACTATGTAGGCTACATAATGCAAGACCAACTGGGAATATAAAGTTGCCCTACATGACAGTGTAATTCACATAGATTAAGAAGATGAAGAGTAATGTAAAGAATGTCTGGGGATCCATGTGTGTCTATTAAAGCTATACCAATCCAGTAGTGAATTAAAAAGAGAAGAAAAAGTAGGTTACCATTTATAGCTATATGTCACCTACATTCATAACATAAACAAAACCAAACCAACCAACCAACAAACCAAACCAAAAAAAAAAAAAGGCAATACAAATCCTCCATTACCTCCATTACATACAAAATAATTTAAAATAGTTTCACGTAAATGATAGGCATACTCTTGTGTCTGGACTAAATCCTTTGCAGCAGGCAGTGTTATAGATAATAACAGTTAACAGTGAAATAGATGTCCTCCTGCTCTGGTTTGTTTTACAGTGTCCATGTATTTCTATGTTTAGGTCGATCTATCTAAACATAGATAGTGGATTTGGGTGGGATGCGTAAAACTGAAGGCGGAATGAGATTTTGATCCGACATTGTACCTCCGCGGCCGCCGTACTCGTTGCCTCTGAAATAGGAAACACAACTTGTATGCTGTTAGGTAGTTGTGCTAACAATTTAGGTAAAACAATGGCTGAATATTCTCACGTAAAATCAACCAAACTGGTTTTGAAAGGTCTGAACAAAGGGTACGTATGTGTTTTACTCGGCACCAGCAATCGCTGCCATCTGCAGTATCATTCACGGACAACTAACTGTGTTTGTACTACCTATGCTAAAGCTAGCTGAGGCTACAGCGATACGGTAACGTGAAATATCCTTTAGTGTGCTCGCCTAACGTGACTGAGGGTTTGTTCATGAAGTCATTCATAAACATTTAACAACATATCGCATGTCGAAGATCTCAAATCTCACTCGGCTGGTTAGCTAATGTCATAACTAACACGGCAGCCTCTTCTTTCTTTGACCAGCTAACGTTATTAGCCAACTTTGAATAAAGCAACAACTTACAGCCCAAGTGTCTAATAACTCGATCTGTTGATTTCAATGAGGGAAGTTCAAGAAACCTTTTCAATCAAAGAACCTCAAAGAGTCTACATTATAGATTACAGAACACAAAAGGCGCCATCATTCTGATTAATGATAAACAATTGCTTTGACTCTCATTAGATGAACAGGAAAGTCACAGAGGATGATTATGTACCGGAATGCTAAAACCCTTAGCTTTGTGTACTGTTTTATTTTGTGACATTAATGAGTTTCATCTATGTAATTATTTACAAATTAATAATGACATGAATTAATGATGAGATCGAAGCTTTTAGTCAGGGATAACAGTGAAACGCTGCTTTTCAGCATGGTGTTAGTTACTCTTTAAATCCAGCAAGATTCAGTCCTTCCTGAAGGTCCTGCAGCTGGTTTCCTATACGCCATACGCCATAACAACGACTTGAGGATAACTCAGTGATTTGTTATTGACTTTCTATGGACAGTCTTGCAGTTGCATTTTCAAGGAAAACCGATTCTCTTTCCAGTTCCACAGGTTAACTTGCCCAGGAGGTTTATTGTCTGGGTGCTAAGTTTATGCTTAAGAGGGATCATTTCAAGTGGAGATTTGTTGGTAAATGTATTTTTTCACAGGAAAAAGAAGAAGCATAAGGATAGAAAGAGAAAAGCAACAGATGAAGAAGAAAAGCCTGATGTTGTTGGTATGTGTAGATTCTGTATTTCTGAATCGAAGAAGGCATTTTTATTATATCCTGTTACTCTTCCCACTAAAAGGCGATACTGTTTGTACTGTAGGTGGGTGAGACAGTAGTTGTGAGAAGAGTTTTTTCTATGCTATTTGCATAAAGTACATGAATAAATAATGATGGAGTGAAAAAAGAATTTTTGACATTTAATCTGCATCTCGCATTTATATACTGATGATCACTGAAAACATG
The DNA here is from genome assembly GCA_038406115.1 of Haemulon aurolineatum. Lineage (NCBI taxonomy): Eukaryota > Metazoa > Chordata > Actinopteri > Lutjaniformes > Haemulidae > Haemulon > Haemulon aurolineatum. The sequence goes on from JBCAUF010000134.1 coordinate 8,450,169, forward strand.
AGTGTTGAAGCTGGTTTTAGTGTGAGAAAGCAGGTGTTGAAACTCCCTAAAAACTTGTTATTTCACCTGAGATCGCCGCCTTACATCCAGCACCACACAGACTGTTGTGTCTGATGTGCGTTTTCATCAACCTGCAGTGGGTTGTCTTGTCAATTTCTGGATATGCTAGGAAAACGGTAACCTAAAACGTTGTTGATGTGATCTGTTACTTTAACCTCAAGATTAAATCTGCAGGAGACCTCACGCCTACTTGTAACTTCAAACAGATATTATATCTTTTTTTAATTTTTTGTGATCATTGATGCATGAAGGTTACTAAGACCAAGATATTAAGGCACATGGGAGAAGTTTGCTAACATGTGGTTTATGCGGTGAAAGGGTCTATTTTGACCCCCTGCAGGATCTTCTCGCAAACCCATCCAAGTTGTTTCGGTGACTAAATCTAATCACGTAGTTCTGTTGCTTAAATCTAACAACTCTGCAACAGGAAACTGAAAAAATAAAAAACTGAAAATAAGTAGTCTAAAAAAATAGTCAACAATGACTTTTGACACAGTAGACAAAAACCTCCTTTCTACGTAAACTTTGTCGCCCTTTATCCCACAAAACTGCACCTATCGAGGTGAAATAGCGCTCTAATGTTTTAGAGGTAGAGGTTCTACCTGCTCTGCTAGGATTTTTGGTTTAGGGAGAAAATTTTGTTTATTTTTGGATAACAAACTGTTCCCTTTTAAAGAGATTTTACATGCATGTAGTTTTTAAGTTGTAATATTGCCCATAAGGTATTTGATAGAGTTTAGAAATACCAGTCAGAACTAATATCTGCTTCTCCAAAAATTGTCCTCGTAGTGGACTCAGAACCTTAATGTTGCTGTGGCTGTCAAGCACACGCCGGTGCCATGTGCTATTACACCTTTTGACATGGGTCCTTTTGCTCACCAGGTGGGTGGTGGTCTGTCAACTGCTTCGGGGAAATCACTGGAACGGTTGCCATAGAGATGCAGAACAACTCGTACATCCATGCTCTGGATAGCGGGCTCTTCACACTCGGTGCACCACACAAAGGTAAAAGGACACATTGGAGTGACTTCAGGATTTCACAGAGTAATTTCAGAGGAGCTAGCACATTCATACCTGACTCGACATGCTGTATGATTTCTTTTCAACTATCAAATATTTAATTCGGTGCATGAACACAGTTTAAACTAATGCTGCTGCCCAAAATTTCCACCTCCACAAAAGTACGTGGAAGGTTTTTTTATTTTGGTTGGAATTTCCTGCCATTGCTGGCTATATGATGTCTGTTGCTCTAGGTCATATTTTTCACATTTTCGCAGTAGATTCAGATTTGTCACCAGCTGTTTTTAATTCCATAAGTATTTCTTGAATGTTGAAGTGTGTTTTTGCCCTTAAGCCATATAAACTTTCTGAGAAGGACACATTTTTTTTAAGCTAATGTTTTGTAATACAAAATAATGCCCTAAACTTTCCAGATTTATGGCTGGGGAATAATCCATTATTGTTGTACTCGAAGGTGAATTGTATAGTGATGTTTTTGACTGTTTGCATTAGTGACTGTTTTTTCATAATGCTGTTGAGCAATTAATGAGCCCAAGGTATTATTAAGCTCTTTGTTTTATATTATCGAAGACAAGCTGCAATGGTTAGTAGAATAATTAACAGGTCAGATAAGAGAAAATTGATAAGCAACTATTTTGATAGTCAGTTAATCGGTTTAGTCATTTTCTCATGCAGAAATGCTAAACATTTCTTGGTCCCAGCTCCTCAGTTGTGACGAGTTGATGCTTTTTTTCAGTGATGAAAAGCATCTATCATAATATTTTGTTCCATATCACTTAGTCTTGCACAACATGATAAAAAATATATACATGTGTAAAGTAAAGTGGATATACCTGGCAGCCCCATGTTGGATATTAGCCATTTTAAATAAGGACGCAAGTCGACATCTATTCACTTATCTCACAGCTGGCCAAACTTGAAGAAGTTTAAACTCAAATTTGAGGTTACGTTGACTGTAGGCTCCAGGCATTGTGGGAATGAGGGGGAGTGTGTGTGTGGGGGGGGGGGGGGGGGGTGTCTTCCGCCCCCAAAACAAGCAAATATTTAAGTAGTAACTCCAGACACCAGACTAAAAAGGCTGAAAAGGGGT
>JBCAUF010000134.1:8518132-8529017 GCA_038406115.1 Haemulon aurolineatum
CCCCCCCCCCCCCCCCCCCCCCCCCCCCCCCCCCCCCCCCCCCCCCCCCCCCCCCCCCCCCCCCCCCCCCCCGACAGCTCCACGCGGCGTAGTTAACTGAATCAACCAGTGGAAAGCACAAATCAGCACCCTCCCCTTTAAAATGACTGTCCCCCCCTCAAGTCTGTAGCTTCGGCCAGGTGGGACACGAAAAGGGGACGGACGGCGGTTTAAGGGGCCCCCTCATCCTTCAAGATACAGAGAGCTGGTGAGACAGAGAGGGTGAGGGAACAAGAGAGGAAGGAGGGTGAGGGTGGAAATTTAGCCAAAGATTCAGAGCCTGAGCTATTCCCTGGACATCATCTGAGGGCTGAATATTTTTTAGTTTTTTCTCCTTTCTGTGTGTGTGTGTTTCGAGCTGTTGATATTTGCTCTCCTCTCTGCCTTATGTATGTCCTCGATCTCTCTCTCTCTCTCTCTCTCTCTCTCTCTCTCGCTCGCTCTCCCTCTCCCTCTCTCTCTCTTGCATCCTCTCCTCCCCTCCCCTCAGCCTCAATCACCCAGACACAGACGCATGCATGCTCACGCAGAATCGCGCGCAGCAGGCGGATGCGCGCATACACACTTTCTCTCACACACACACACACGCACGTACACACACACATACACACACACATACACACACACACACACATACACACACACATACTCACACACCCTTCCTGGAGGTGCTGGGAGCAGCTGCAGCATTAGCGTTGAAAGAGATTTGCCGTTGACTGGAGTTTGCATCCCCCCCTCTTAATGAATGGATGCTACGGCGGTAGGCTCGGGAGCTTCTTCCGTTGGATTGCGGGAAACGGTGGATATCTATTCTTGAATTTATTTATTTATTTCTATGCTCTCCATTTTTTTCTCCCCACCCTCTCCTGGTGTGCTGTTGTCGAAAGGACGATGGGGTCTTGTGCTTGATCGGATAAAGATGGAGGTGAACGTGGCGTCTCCGGTGCTTGGCATACTACTGAGGTTTCACTGCCCGTCAGGGTGAATGGAGCTTTTATTTCTGTTTTTTTTTTAAGTGGGCTCTTTTGTTTTCCGGGGATCGGCCGAGCTCTCCTGTGGTGAATTGAGCTATTGTCGAAGACTGGGCCTCTTAAAGCTTTGAATCTTTGACTATCCATCCATCCCCTCCCTTCCCTCCCCTGTTACCTTCTCCCCCAAAAAAGGACAGAGCAGGATCCCAAAACCTCCGCTGAAATCTCTCCTCGCCGTCCTCCTCGCTTCCAATGCCCCATTTCCCTCATCTCTACCCCTGCCCCCCCACCTCTCTCCCGCTCCCTCCTCCCACATCAGAGCGGCTACGTAATGTGCCTCCCTACGCATGCAAATGGGGATGCTACAAATGGTGGCTGGGACTGATGCCGATGAAAGGGTGATGCCTCGCGCAATCACCTGCACCTCCGCCGCCGCCGCCGCTGCCGTCGCTCCAGATCAGCCCGGGAGAGCCCAGCAGCCGATGACAACCACCCACAGTGCGAACACGGTCGTTTGTAGCTTGCTCGTGGATGTAAATGAGACGTGTGTATGTGTGTGAAGGTGCACACTGGTTCCTGCCATGTCTGGTGTGTGATCGCTCTAGCGGGACGTTCTTACTGATGCGGGGGAGGCACTGAGCCTGAGGTTGGTCGACCTCCCCCTGCACACCCTCCCCCTTTCCCCCGCTTCCCTCCTTCCTTCCCCCTTCCTCCCCATTCCACCTCCCTCCCTCCCCCTGTCCCCCTTCCCCCCTTCACCTTATCCCAGAAGGCCCCCGGGGGTGAAGGCCACCTGGTAAAGGGGTCACGATGAAGAAGAACCGCAGCAGCAATCTGCGGCGGGCCTGGCCCAGCTCGGAGCTCGCCGAACGCCCGCTGGAGCACAATCTCTCCCGTAGTGAGAAAGACATCCGTGTGCAGAAGCAGCATCTTCCTCCCCCTCCTCCTCCTCATTTCTCTCCGTCCCCGCCAAGTTATCGTGCGCCAGGTGAGTCCGACACTCCCACCAAGCAGAGGCTCCACCCCCTCTGTACGCAGAGCTGTGAAGAGTTTTGCAGAGACGCAGTTTGATTTGGGGGCAAAGGCCAGAGTTGGAAGTGGACAGTATTTTTTTCATGTTATCACGCAGGAGATGTTCCTCTTTTCATTTCTTCTCCAATGTATCAAATGAGGTCAAGTAGAAATAGAGAAGATGGAGAAATACTATGAATTATTGAATTTAAAGCTTTCTCTTGCCTCTCGGCTCGTTTTAAAATTCATTGAACTGTCTCTCAGTGGGTTCAAATCTCTGTAACTTTCTTGCTTCCTGACATATTTTTTCATCTCCGTCATAGTCACTGACCCATATTTAAACATAAATGGAGCTAATGTTGAAACGCGATTGAACACGGTACAGTCACAAATTTTGTAACATTTTGTTTCATGGTGTATTTTAAGATACGTCGGTAGCATCACCTTTGCGCCAAATTTTGCAACAGATTTATGTTTTTTTGTCTGCTGAGATTACAAAAGGGCTTCTGGGACATCTCACATCACAAACTAACGTCCTTACCAAGAAAATCAAATCCTTCCAGCCCCGTTTATTATAAATATTTGAATATTTCTCTGCTGTCTTTCACTGCACGGTGTGAGAAATATATATTCCAACCTCATTCCCACACCCCTCAGAGATTTGCTGTGCGTATATCTTTGGTGAAATACTATAAAAGCACAGGGCAGGCTGAGTATTTTCTCTTTTTCCACTGGCAGATCCAGCTTTTCTCATGTTTACTAAAAACCGAGTAAAGCCGTGTAAAGCCACATAAAGCTTAAGGGGCTGTGATACTAAGCAGAGATAACGTCATCGTGTTGCTTAACTGACCATTCAGCTGAGTGTGGTGAGGAGGCAGGGCCCTGCACACAGATCTCAGCTCAGCTAAAACAAGCGTGGACAGAAAACGGTAGCAAAAACTTTAATACAGTGACGAATAAGGCAACATTAACGCTGTTGGTCATCTGGAGAGTAAATGCTCGGTTAGAAATGAAATACAGAGGCTTTGATGGTGTATTTTCGACGACGTATCGTGTGATTGCCTATCGATCGGCAGATTTAGGTCAGAGGACAGGGTCAGCACAGCACAGATGTTGCAGCGATGGATTCAGTGTGTTGCTTTACAACCTTTCAGCGAGGCAGATGTTTGTTCTCAGAGGGGCTTGAAGCTGGGCCGTCTGGTTGTAGGATGATCTCACTACTCACTACCGCTGACAGCAAAGCCAGCTTAATTCAACAAAGGCAACAGAGAATTTCTGTGCGTAAGCTCTCGATGTGGTGCTAAAGTCAGTTATATTTTTGTTCAGTTTCAAGCACGTTGGGTTTGACGTTCTGAAGGATTGTGTAAGCTTCCCTTTCTGCTCGCCAGATGAATTGAATAACGAGGTTTGCAGAGACTCAGGTGATCTCACACTACGGTTACGGGTTGCTGCAGCAGCTGCCTCGCTTTGCTAATGTACGAGAAACAGGAGGAATGAGAGGCTAAAGGAAGCACATAGAGGAGGGGTGGAGCTGTTCCAGCAGCATGCAATCTGCTGCTGTTTGACCATTACATCATAGCTTCACACGCTGCGCCTGCTGTTCATTCATGATCTCACAGTTGTGCTTGTGCCTCCTCCTCCTCCTCCTCCTCCTTCTCCTCCTCCTCCTGCAGGTGACGTGTCTCCGATCAGTATGTCACCGATCAGCCAGTCACAGTTTATCCCGCTGGGGGAGATCTTGTGCCTGGCCATCTCTGCTATGAACTCTGCCCACAAGTCCGTCAACCAGGAGGCTCTGGTGGAGCACCTCACTGCCAGCTTCCCAGGTAAGCTCCTCTGACCTCGTTCTTAAAATGGGACTGCGCTAAAGGATGCAGAGACTGATTTTTGAATACATCATGTGGCATATGTTGGTAGAATATGAGTTGTTTCTATAAATACTATGGTAGAAATGGTGTGTGTATACACGTCCAACATAAAAGCCAGGCTCAAAGAGCAAACTAATAATCTGCTGTTTGTAGGTTTAAAGCATCTATTGATCTCACCTCAGGGCACATTTCATTGATTAATTGAGAATTGAGATATTTCGTCCTGTGAAACCTTGCATATCACAGTGGTTCAACAAATGATTAGTCAGTTAAACGATAAGTTGGTGAACAGAAAATTAATCTGCAGCTATGTTTGTAATAGTTTTAATAGTCATTTTCATGCAAAAAATGTGACATATTCAATGGTGCCAGCTTCTCAGGTGGGGACATTTGCTATTATATATTACAGCACACTGAATACCTTTGGAGTTTGGACTGTCAAACCTAAATGTTAGACATACAATTTCTGCTAAAACAGGTCGAAAATATTAGACTGGGTAAACATCTCTAGCTCCCTGCCGCATCCTCCTCTTATATACTGTTTTCGCTTTTCAATTACAGTTATACATATTGATAGATGTGACATTGTTTATAAACAAATTTTTAATATTCGGTGTTTGGAGATTTCTTGTTAAAGATTTGAAGAACCTCAACAAATTCTTATTTACGTATTTAAAAAAATGACCAGACCAGTTTTAATTGTTAAACGTGAACTCAGTGACATCATGCAAGTAGTTTTTGTTCTTAAAAATGGTCTTGATATAATCTCTCCTTAAAGGAGAAGTTCCATTTTTTTGCAACCTGGTTCTTATTTCTAGCATAAAATACGTTTACTCACCCATAAAGTTTTGGTGTAAGTTGGAGTCCTTCGGATGCTATTTAGATCCATTCGAGATCTGCATATATCCATACAATGGGTGTGATAGGGGCATGGACAGCCTCTAAATAAGGCATTTTCTGCCGCAAAACTCGTTAATTTCAACAATACTTTAATATGAATCGCCAGTACTGTTCCCCAGTGACTTCAGAGTTGCCTTGTTGTTGTCATCCAGGGCTTAGGGCATGCTGCATTTGATTGCACTCAGAAACGAAAGATCAGACTCCTCTCCCTCAAGTAGCTGATAAACTTCCCCAGCAGTGCTTTTTGGTGCTCAAAAGACATCCAAACAAACATCACCTTACTATGGCCGGCCATTTTTTCGGAGGGTACACAATGAAACGCATTTATCTCAGAAGCCGGATCTTTCCGAGTTCCAAGTGTAATTGAACGCAGCATGCCCTAAGCCCTGGATGACAACAAGGCAACTCTGAACTCACAGGGGAATAGTAGTGGCGATTCATGTTACAGTATTGTTGAAATGAACGAGTTTCATGGCAGATAATGCCTTATTTAGAGGCTGCATTGTCCATGCCCTTATCACTCCCATTATATGGATATATACGGATCTCGAATGGATCTAAATAGCGTCTGAAGGACTCTTAAGTCGCACCAAAATTTTTTGGGTGAGTTAATAATCATGTTTTATGCTAGAAATAATGTCCAGGTTGCAAAACATGGAATTTCTCCTTTAAGAAACAGGAAGAGCAAAGGTATATAAAACCTTTTCTCTCACAGAGTGCAAAACAAAGATTTCTCAGGATTTTTTAAAAGAATCTATGATCTATTTTTTCCTGCCTCAGGATAGTTGGGACATTGTTGGTACTGTTTAACTGTTTCAATTTATTAATTACATGTTTTAATGATATAATAATTTTCTCTTTTTTACTAAAATGAATGAAATAGTTAAATTCAGGATTACTCTTAATGTATCTTAATGTTAGTGAGTCAAGCCTAAAATGTATTAGTACTCAATGTTTAAAGGCACCGGTTTAACTACAGTTTAGGGCTGAGTGACAGGGCTGTATTTCAATATTTTTTGTCCATGCTGTGATATACGATATATATCTTGATATAGAGTTAATAGGGACAGAATCAAATATCACAATATTTTTGACCAAATACCTCAATATTGATATTGCAACCGTAATGGATAGATGACTTGCTTTGTGCTTTCACAAAAGTAGAATACCTAGCACAGTGTGTAATTTTAGACATAATTTTACTGGAATTTAGCGTTAAAAACCAGGAGAAGACAAGACTTAAGTTGTATCCTTATAAACAAAATCTAAGATGATATCTATCCCCATATCACATATCGTATCGATATAAATATTAATATATTGCTCAGCCATACCACTGTGCAGTGTAATAAAGTTGTCAGTTAGATTTAATGGGGAGCATGTCTTTCAATTTCATCTTTACTTCTATACAATGGCAGTGTGGCATGCAGTTGAACTTAGGCTATATGTTGCGTCATTTCTGTGTAACTGCTAACTAACACAGGGGTGATGTAATGTCAGGCAACACAAGGCCTTGCTAGACAAAGGTTATGGATGGTGTTGTTCAAAATGAGCTGCTTTTAATCTTGATTTGGTAAATTATGCAAAGTAAGCTCATGAAGTGACTGATGGTATTTAATGAATATGTTCATCTAGATATGGGAATGTTTATTAGGCACCAGTTAGTTTTTACATACAGATTCAGTGTTAGATTGTATTCTGGCATCAGTATTATAGTAGATATCAAGTCAGATAAGGACAATTCATGAGGATTTGTCTGAGGTGAGGAAGTCGTAGATTTAGTCATAGATCTAGTAAGGCTAGTCAATATGAAATTTTTAAAAATGCCCTTTTGATGTAAAGTTGTGAAACCTAACCAATGCTTTTGTCGAGTCGGGTTGGGATCTTCAAAAGATCTAGATTTTGAAAAATAAACTTTTTTTTATTTATTTTTATTAAAAAATAAAGAATTGAAGTAGGTAGGGGACTGTTAACCCACCAATGGGTCCATCTGTACAAATCCATGTTGTGTGCAGAATGCAAGACAATATAAGTTTCTTTTTAACTCTAGTGAAGTCATTGTGTTTCCAAAGATACTGAATGTATCAAGATGAGGTTTAGAGAAATGTGAATAAAACGTTGCACAATACATCTATAATATCTCTATAGTAACATTGGATCCAAGAAAAACAAGCATTATTTTCAAGTAGGACATACTGGAGAAGATGAATATGCAGAAAAAATGCAGTATATGTGAAACTGTCGGACATTGTGTCAGTGTTTTGTTAATATGATAGGGAAATTAATACTTGTGTTTAGTTATTCACCAGAATATTCCAAAAATGTCTTTATGATTAGTCATTAGTTGGCATTTTTAGGTTCAATAATGCTCTGAAAAAAGCATCATCCTTACCCAGTTCCATCTTTCACTTCTTAATTTCACTCAAATTTTGTGACTCTTGATATGATATATACTATATATCAAATTCACATTTTAATTGATGTGTAATATGGCATTGGGTGTCCGAAATATCGAGCAAAAATAGCCCACAATTTGTTTTTTTTATGTTGGTATCTAATTTCTCTTTCACAAGCTGAGTTCTTTTTGTTGTTGTTGTTGTTGTTTGGTTTTTTGAGACATGATTTTCTAATCGCAGTTTTCACATTGCACAAAAAAAAGAAATCTCAGGGTTTTCTCTTGAGCTACAATGTGTTCATTTAGGTTATTTTACCGTCTCTAAATTTTGATTATGCCCCAACATGATGTTCAAAAATGTCCTGTGTTACTTACTTATATTTCTAACAGTGCCTAAACCTTGTCTGATCTATGTTACCTGTAGGCGTGCCTACACCCAGCTCAGAGGTTCTGCGACATACCTTGAACATGCTGGTGCGAGAGAGGAAGATCTACCCAACACCAGAGGGCTACTTCATTGTCACCCCCCAGACCTACTTTATCACTCCCTCCCTCATCAGAACCAACAACAAGTGGTATCATCTGGATGATCGGCTGCAAGAGCGTCAACCACAACAGTCGCAGCAGCAGCAGCAGCAGCAGCAGCAACAACAACAACAACAACAACAACAGCAGCAGCAGCAGCAGCAGCAGCAGCAACCTCAGCAATGCACTTCGCCTCAGTCTGGCAACGTCACACCATCCACACCTGGCTGCCTGAGGGAGAGGCCTCCTCGTAAGAATCACAATGACTCATACAACTCCTATCGCGAAGACCCGTCCAGACTTCACACCTCTGCGCTCCAAAGTAAGTCACCAAAGGAGCACAGGGGTGATTCTTATCAAAGTAAGCCGCCCAAGGATCACAATAGTGGGGAACCTCCACCAAGCACGTCAGCAAAGGAGCACCGAGGAGAACCGCCGTCATATCCTTATCCCCCTCTTCCCACGTCCCCTCCTGTCCAGCAACCGCCGCCTCAAGATCCCGCTGATAAGAGCAAAAGCATCACTTCTTTCCCGTATAAAACTGACACTCTGACCAAAAAGAAAGAAGGAAGTGGTGGCGGCGGAAGTGGCGAGAAGCAATCCAAAAGGTTCGGTCTCAGGCTCTTCAGACTGAGTTTCAAGAAGGACAAAATGAGGCAGCTGGCCACCTTCTCAGCCCAGTTCCCCCCAGAGGAGTGGCCTCTTCGTGATGAGGAGGTGCCAACCACGCCCATTCCCCGGGAGGTGGAGATGGAGATAATCCGCAGAATCAACCCCGACCTAACAGTGGAGAATGTGGCAAGGCACACGGCTGTGATGAAGAGGCTGGAGGAAGAGCGTACGCAGAAGAACAAGGCAGGGTCTTCAGCCCAGCACAGTGCACGCAGCAGGAGGGGGAGGGGCCACAGGAGGGCCCCACATGGTAAGTCCCGGTCACACAGTAAGCCCCGAACCTCTAGGGGAGACCCGTCTGAGGGTTCAAACTGGGACCTTTTGTTCATGGAAAGGGATTACCGCTTCTTTAGCCACTCGTTGGTTCGCTCGCCTCGGGAGGCCATGTACACCTTGGAGCGCAGGCGAAGTGGAGGCGCAACATACCTGGTCCATAGCAACCCCAACATTACTGAATCGTACTGCCCAGTTACCCCTGAGTGGGACGTGTCTGGGGAGCTAGCCAAGAGACGGACGGAGATGCCCTTCCCCGAGCCTTCGCGAGGAACGTGCCAGTCCAGAGTGCAAAGAAGTCACAGTCACAATCAGGACAGGAAGTCGCGTCACGAGAGATCAGATCAAGCTAAGGAGCGCTCTCGGTCCATGGACAACTCCCTCAAGGGCCCGTCGCTGGGGGCGCCAGAAGACTTTGAACCCAGTCTGGAGGAGCGTAGTCATTACTACACTGATGACGGCACCCTGCGCGCCACGCAGAAGTCCTCCCACTACTCAAGGATCATGTTCTCTGCTGCTAAGTTCCACTCTGATTTTAATGTGCCTGATTTGGGGAAAGGGAGTTTGGACGAGTCAAGGATCCGGAGTACGATGGAGAGGAACAAAAGCAGAGACAGCTTGCCAACGTACAATGAGCTAATGGGACTTTCTCCTAAGCCCTCAACAGATGAGTACTTCCAGTGCAATACGTCAAATGAAACAATCCTAACTGCCCCTTCGCCTCAGGCAAAATCAGAATATGACACATTAACCTCATCAGGGGGACTCCGAAAGGGCTCTCCGGCTGACCGCCAAACGCCTCACCTCACCTCTCCTCACACGATGGAGTACAAAGAGGACTTGTCGGCAGCAAAGGGACAGAACGGCTCAGTGCGACTGACGCCAAGCCAGACGCCAGAGCCGGTGCAAAATGCCCGTTTGACGCCACACCAACACAATGTCGATCCCGGTGGGGGAGGAGGCGGTATGGTGATCAAGAGGAAAGAGATCTTCAGCAAGGACACTTTGTTCAAACCTCCACACAATGCCTTGTCCACAGGCTACGTGGACAGCAGCTACACCAAGTCCGGCACATTGCGGAAAGCCTCACATGCCAAATCAACAGAGGCCCTAGACAATCCTGAGCCCCAGCAGCCTTCCAATTCAGCCACTTCCTCAGCGTCACCTGCAGTTTTACCGGGCTGCCTAGAGCCAACAGTCCCCTCCGCCTCCTTTGACTATTATAATGTATCAGATGACGAGGAAGAGGAAGAGGCAGAGGAGGATTCGCACAAAGAGTTGGCGAAGGCAGAGGACAACAAAGACCATGGGGAAGGGGGTGGTAACGGTGGAGGCAGTGGTGGTGGTGGGGAGGGAACCATGCAGTGGCTACTGGAGCGGGAGAAGGACCACGATCTTCAGCGGAAACTGGAGACCAATCTGACCTTACTCAGCCCCAAGGAGACGGAGAACAGCAGCAGCCAGAAGTCGGCCCACTCTGCCCGTTTGGACAGCATGGACAGCAGCAGTGTCACAGTGGACAGTGGATTCAACTCCCCCAGGTATGTGCTGATATGAACTGTGCATGTGTGTTGTCACTGAACACTACTCAAACAGTGTTAAATCAGAATTACTGGGAAAGTGTGTAAGGTATATTCAAGTACAAGACAGAGATGGTGGTGTGGTGAATGATCTAAGGCCAAATAACCTTTTTATTTTGACAAAACAAACAGAAATCTCAACCCAAAGTCCACTTACTAGCTACTAGCTTATCAGCTCTGTGATCATTAAATGAATGTAAATCGGAGCAGGTAAAGCTACCCAACTAAGTCTCACTCACCCCTACTCCAATTCAGGTCTTGGCTTCACATCAACACCCTGTGGCCACTTTTTAAGGTACACCTATAGTATGCAATATAATTCAATTCAGCACAGCCTTGCCATAAACTGTGTCTTTAAGAAGGCCACAATGTTATTGATGACATTGTCAGAAATTTGTACATTCAATGTTACTGTATGTCTATTATTGAGGATGGAGTGTATTCCACTGCACAGGTGTACCTGATGATGTGGTATAAGTATGTTTCTATATTCTATATTGAATATAATTCTTTGCTATTTTAGGAGCTGCTCTTCATCACTTAGTGTTCCACTGGTGCTGTTAAATCAGATAAATACACAGTGAGAAGGACCCTTTTCCTTCTTTAAGAACAATCTAGAAACATCTATGATAGTGGAGACCCCCCAACAAC
>JBCAUF010000134.1:9059022-9073793 GCA_038406115.1 Haemulon aurolineatum
AAGCAAACGTAAGAACCATAATGCTGTGAATTCACTACAAAACATCTCAATTACAGTATTAAATGTACGTCAGACTTATGTCAAGCTATTCCTGTTCAATGCCAATGAGATTTTCCTTGAACTATGAGGGTAATTTCAGGGTAATTTCCCCCTGATGTAGAACCACCTGTTATCACGTGACCGCTCTGACGTTCTAGAAATTGCAAATAAAGTGAATCTTGAGTTGAGACTGTTTTGTCAAAGTTCAACGTATAGTTAACGGGCGTGCTTTGCAAAAGCGAACACATGTCACTCAGAATGTCAGAGGTCAGAAAACATTTGCTTGTTGAGGTTGGAGGACTTGTTCAAAGCTTGTAGATAAAGCCTAACTATTATATTTGTATAAACACAGGCTGGTAACTTTTGCACCATTTTCTTTTCTTATCATAGAATAAAAGATATTTTCCACACATTTTTCTCATCTTCTTTGCTGAGGATTCAACCAGCAGAGTTTCAGGTACATCCAACGACCAGTCACTTAACATTATTTATGCAAGGAAATGAGTGTGTCTTTTAGCTCCGGTACCCTCTGTACCCAAAATAACTCCTCCTCCTTTGCTACTCTGCAGGAATTATTTAAGGTTTTTATGGCTCACCAAATAGTGAAATGAGAGAATATTCAGGAAGAGGGATGGAGTGAGAGTGAAAATCCTCTGTCAGCTTACATATTGAGGTTATGTTCTCCATCAGTGGGTTTGAGGGATTGAGGAGGAAGAGAGAGAGGGAGAGAGAGAGAGATCCAGCCTGCTGGGCACAGGAACGAAGGAGCATGCACACACACGCACACACGCACACATACACACACACACACACACACACACACAAACACCTCTCATCTACCTCTATCAACTCACACCTGTACTTATTTATCTGCTGTATCCCTCCACTGCTTTCTAACTTCTACACTTCACCTCTCACTCACTCAACTGTTTTGTGCTCTTCACTGACTCCGTATTTCCTTAGTGTTATTTTAAATTCAAGTGCTTCATAAAATCAGTTAGCCTGACTCGGGTAGCATACGAAATGTGTTGTTGTTTGTCTGCAAGCGAACACATCTGATGGTTAATACTGAGTAGCGAACACTCGGTATGTGTCTGCCCGTTTCTGTTTCTCTCTGGGGTGAGAATGTGGTGGGTAAAGAATGACTGGGTGACTGGGTGACAGGTGAGCGGAGAGGAGCCTCACAGGTTCATTACCGGCTGGCAGAGTGGAGCACTCCAGGGCACGGCGGTTGGAGGTAACGCTTCAGGCCTCCTCATCAACATCCTGTCACCTCCATTTTCATACTCTCAGGCTTGGCACAGCAGCTGACCCGGTGGCCCCCGGGGGAAAACTGTCTTCCCGCACAATAAGTCAGCACCTGGTAGCAAGAAAAACAGTGTTTGTTTAGTTGCAGAGAAAATGGAAAAAGGTGGCGTCAGCTGACCTTCATGTGAATTTGATACGCAGTTTGTGAGGAACAGCAGGAAGGACTCAGTGTCTGTCAGTGTTCATTTGTGCTAAAGGCTGTTTTAACGCATTCCTTTCTCACAGTGGAAAAAAAAAACATTTTCAGATGTGGAAAATGTAACATTGCTGTCTCTATGCATCTGTTATGGCTTTTAGCTTCCATATCAAAGGTCTCCATTACGTAACTGTTCTGTAATGGCTGTAGTCAAATGTGACATGATCATTGTGCATAGAGCTGCAGTGTTTCTGAAATGCAGGAGGAAGTGTTCAGCGGGAAGGAGATTTGGTGCAGATGGCATCACTAGCCAATTGACCAACATGAACTTCTCATTAGTCTAACCAACCCCTGTAGATTAGCTGATACATTTGCCCATCAGTGTCCTCAAGCATTAGATGGGTCATGCTTCTGGTGCTTTTTATGTACAGTCCAATAGGACCCAAACAAAGTTAGCGATGACAAGACGTACAGTAAAGATCTGCCTCTTACTTAGCATATGAAGCATTTTGGTCTGATGAGCATTCTGGTTTCCCAAAAGCAGGTACAGCAACATGGTAGCATGGTCGTGTCTGCTAACAGTGTCATTATGAGCAGCAGTGATGTTAGCATTTACCTCAAAGCACCCTGCCAAAGTACAGCTTCACAGAACTGCGATCGTGGCTGTTGACTGTTTTCGGGGGCTATTTTGTGCCTTTAATGATAGCTTACAGTGGAGAGATGACAGAAAGTGAGGGCAGAGTGACGCGGAAAGACATACAACAATGGCCTGTGGCCGGATGCGAACTGAGGATGTTGTGGTTCATGGTCGGCATCTTAATCTTAAGCCACCAGGGCAGCCAATAAAAACAAAATTTTTGTCGAGGTGATGATTAAATGACAAATATATCACAGAGCTCTTAACCCTCTGTTATACTGCTGCTGACTTTATGTGAACATGACAGCATTCGGTTCAGACTTGTGTTGGAGGTGGTATGTCGAACTTTGTAAGATTTCCATGCTGTGACTCAGGCACTTATACAACCAGGAGAAAAACATGGAAAATTAACAGAACATTTATGTAATCAAAGTGTACATTTGAAAAGTGTTGCCGTCACTGGTGCAATCCTATTAACTTTCGCATTACTATCACTGTCTGATTTTCTTCTTTTTGTCCACACAGAGTGCCAGTCAGGGCTCTTAATTTCAAACTGCAATCAAAGGGAGGTTTCCAAAGGCTTAACTTAACTTCAGAAGCGAAGTCTTTGAGAAGTTCCCCAGACAATTTCACCGCTGTATGAGTGTACTTTTCACTGTTATCTTCGGGTAGAAGAGGTAGGAGAAGGAAGTCATGCAATATCAGTCGGCAATATGTTTAGCTGAGGGTAGGAAATAGCCAGGCTTGTAATTGCTTTGGGACAAGCTAGGATGGCTCCTCTGGCAGTGGGAGATTTTCTTTTGGTCAACCATGAGGGCAATAAGACAGATAAGAAAGAAGGGAGAGAAACAGACTAAGAAAGGGAGAGAGGGAGGGAGATTTTCAGATTTTCTAAAGTGTTCAGACGAAATAGAGGTATTATCGTCCCATGAGGTTACAATGAAAAGACCACAGTTGGTTGCCCTTCCAAACTCTGAGGTTTAGAAGAGGAAAACACATTTAAGACTGGGAAAGGAGGGGGGAAAAAGTAGAAAGAGTTTCGATTTCTGAGTGCTCTGCTCACGAGTATCCTTTACAACAGTTTGTCCCCAGCTTGTGGCGACTGTCAGACAACCCTCAGAGGAATCGTGTCGCAGGCTCGGTTTTCAGTGTTACTATCAACAGCTTTTCTCTAAACGACTTCACTCCTGTTTCATTACTACTTCCCTACAAGATAAAACCTGCTGAAAGATGCAGGAAAAGAAAGAGCGAAGCACCTGCAGCCACTGATGTAGTCGACCGTCGACTGCAGTGGTGATGTACAACACTTGCACTGTCAGGACAGCGCTTGTTTACTGTCTCTAAGGTGTGTCCTTTAATTAATAGCTCTAGGGCTGTTCTGTGCATTAAGCTGTCCAAGGTGGGAATGAGTTTATAAAAGTGGATTAGTAGAGTAGACTCTTGCCCATGCAGTGGGGATGTGGGTTAGAGCTGAAACATCCGGCGATTCGCTGGTTGCAAGAAAATGAATTCCCAACTTTTATACAAAATCTTGATTAATCGTTAAAGTAATTTTTTAGACAAAAACTGAAAACGCTCCTTAGTTCCAGAGCTCCAATAATTAGTGTAGTGATATTTTTGAAAAAATCTGTATTTACAGGCGAGAAAATATTCATCAGGTTAGTTGCTGCTTTAGAATAAACACCAGTGTGTAATTCAGATACAATACACTGCTGAATCTTTGCTTTTAATATTGCTCTCCTGTACAATGACTTGGAACTGGTAGCAGCCATGGGAGCGTAGCTTTCCATTATGTCCTGTGGATTTGTCAAATTGTAAGAAAATGAGCTCCAAACAGGGAAGTGTATACCTGTTAAACATTCAGACATTTGGTAAAAACGATTGGTTCATCCTCAATAACTTTTAATCAGCTTTCAGAGATTTTGTTGTGCAGTGCAAGATAAAGCTTGACGGATAGTGCACAGGTGTTCTATTTACCTCATGATCTGTTATTGAAGTCTGTCGCCTTGCATGATATGCAGTAGACAGAAACTGACGGGCCGAAGGGACTGTCTCACATGTGCACGCAAATTAGCCACGAAGCTTTTCACATCTTAATTTAATATGCAATATGTCCCATGGAGCTATTATGGACACTTCACACCAACTTTACATTCATCTATCCTATCAAAACCCGAAGTTTGTAAAGAGTAATTTCACCCAGTAGGCTATAATAGTGTGGTTTGCCCTCTGCCAACTAGTGGTGACAAAATTTTTTTCCACAGCCAGCACAGCACTCTAGTGGTATTGCTGGGTGTGGTCAGGAGTACAACAGAGCACACCAAACTACACCCAGCTGTGATGTTGGGTGTGGTCAGAGCTTCGAGAGATAGAGGCCAGTAGCAGCTACGTATGCATTTCTGCCTTTCAAATTCGAGTGTTGACTTACTCCTCATCTAATATGTTAGAAATGCACCAGTATTCTGACTGATACTGATAAAATAACAATTTGGTCAATGTTTCTTTTGTTGTTGTTATTTAAAGTTAATAAAGTCCTTCACAATGCTATCTTTGGATGAGTGCACACACATTTATGAAACAACCCAAAAAAGATTATTATTTAAAAAAAACAAAAAACTAACCAACAGAACATTTAACCAGCTCAGGATTAATGCAACACAACAGATAAACATAAACCACTCTTAACAGTGAATAGAAGACAAAATGTAGCTGATCCCAGGCTGGGGAAATTGACTTATGCCATCTTATTAAATGATAGCCCAATGAGCGCCTGTGAGCTGCCACTGTTAAAACCTCCTTAAAATGTCCATTTCGAGTCACTCATCTTTTATTGGACTTGCTCTAGATTCCCCTTTTTAGACTATGGGTGTTTATCTTCATTTAAATCAACCAGATTTTGCCGCAAGCTCAATCAGTCAATCATGCTGCTGTCAAATTAGCCAGTCAGGTTGCTGCTGCCTACTTTAAATCTGTTCTCCTCTCTGCTGCTATCAGCTGTCATGGCAGTGTCAAACCATTACAAACCTCAACATTGACCTCCAGTTCATCTTATCCAGTGTCCAGGTTGAGCTAAATGCATTCAGGCCTCCAGTTGTTCTCTTTCTCCCTTCACCTCAACCAGTGTCCAGACTTCATCAGGGGGTTTCCCGTGCTATTCACAGCTTCACCACCCCTTTTCAATATGATGATGTCACAAAGGGGTCTGATGGCCAAAAACCTTTCATATTTCTCATCTTTGCTGTGCACATGTCAATAAATTAAGTCTCTGCTGATTGAAATAGTATTACACACCTACAGAGAAAATACAAGAGAACATCATATCAAAGAAGTAGTTTCTTGCAGCCCATCTGCTGATTCATTTGTGTTACTCAAAATGTTCTCTTTTCATTTGGCAAAGTTCCTGGATGCATAACATCCTAATGAGATACAACAATCTTATTAAACTGAACATATTGTTGCCTGGAGGCACCGACTCGACACACTTTTTCATCCCTTTGTTTTAATCTCTAATTCTGTTGTTTTGTGGAGAGTTCCACAACACAATAAAAAACATAGCGCAGGTATTTCCGTTCTCATACTTAACTCTATTCTGTTGTTCCACGGCTTTTCACATTATATCCGAATGCCCAGAACACCTCCTGCTGCAAAACATTTACTCTGCCAGTTGCTTTTCATATAACATAACAAATGTGCACGACCACATCGTCTACAGTAATGCCCCTGTTTCTTCGCCTGCTTGTTCTATGCTTTATTTCCCCAAACACTCATTTTCCAGTTGGGCAGTTAATTGAATTCGGTGCTGGGTGTAAAGTAGTGGGTCCTTAGCCACAGTTGCCTGCTCACAATGCATGAGGTAACCGAGGTTAGATTAACTAAGGCTGGGCTCAGATAGAGGAGCCAATGGTGCATAGATACACCCACTGAGTAACTGATCATGTTATTTGATGCTGGATGCTCACAGTCGCGACACAGGAGTAAATCAGCCGCTCTGTTGTGCAATTGGAAAGTTTGATTCTCATAACTCAGCGAGATGCTTGATTTGCTTTTGGCTACGGTGATAGAAGATGGATAAATGCAGCATGTACAGATGCTAGATAGTCTTAATACACCAAATGATCCTACTGGGGAGGCAGTATGCCTGGAACAAATGGTCCCTGAGTATTCGTTATGTGGTATCCTAAAAAAATAATGTCTGCAGCACAGTGTTATAGTCTTGTCTATAATCTTGTCCTTCACTTCAGAGAACCACTTAAAACTTGAGTGTTTCATCCCTGACAGATCTGGCCCTGCACGTCCCTTTTCATCGCAGCACAGTTCTCTTCAAATATTCATCTATATGCATTTTATTTTCATCAACCAGGCTCACTACTGAAACTACAGTGATGCCAAAAGAAAAAAAAAAAACTTAAAGGGCCCTCCTAGAAGTCGACGAGCACGCAGAATAATGCTGCATCCGAGGCGACCTTCCTGATGACTCCGATAGTGGCTTTATAAATAGCCCTGGCTGTCCGCCTCTCCCTCCTCACAACACGCCACTGTCAGTGTGTCGCACCTGCTGTGGTGAGACCATTGCATAACCATCTCTGCTCATGCAGAAGATCAGCGTTCCTCTCCAACGACACACTGAGCATGTGTGTGTGTGTGTGTGTGTTCTCTGTAAGGCTTCTAACAGAGAACCGTAAAGGACACTGAAGGTCAATGCACGTAACAAACAGGGCCAAATGCCCTTTATTTGCACAACTATAACTGCAGTGTGTATCATATTCAGATCTTCTCTCATGCTGTGCTTCATCATGTTTGAAAAATCATCCTTTGTTCACACTGTGTGTGTGTGATGTCCTCAGCTAATGTCAGGATGGCCTGTCAGAGGACAGATCACTGAGTGCTTTCAGCAAGCACATTGCACATTTATGGAGTTTTCATTAAGAGTTTCGTGGTGAAATAACTTCATACTTTGTTTTCTGAGAAACGGGTAACATCTAAAGCCTGAATTAGAAAGAGAGAGGGAAATGAATCATTTATGAATGATTGATATACAGACTGATTGTACTCAGAACTTCAGAGAGAGGAACAACTGAGAGCAGTTCACAAGGAAAATAGATGAATAATCATCACCATTAGATGCAACAAATTAAAGGATTGTTAAACTCAAGTTGAAATCTGGAGACTAGTGTAGGTTGTTGGCCTCTGCAACAGCAAAAGGTCTACAGTTAAGATGGCAGAGTTTCCATCCAACTGTTTATTGAAGAGAAATATGAACCAATATATGATGTTACTGGCATTGCAGTCAGCCTCCCTGTAAATACTGTCACTAACAGGCTAATTAATTTAGCTTCTTTTTCACTTACACTGCCATTGTGGGGTCTATAGACTGTGGTGAGGTGAGAGCTAAATCTCTTCTTTGACAAATAGTGTTGAAAGGTTGACATTTAGCAGAAAATAAAAAGAATAATCTAGATATTTGTGCAAAATAGAGGCGGGAGGTTGGATTGCTTTTATTTGCCCTGTTGTGATCTCATTCCTTGAGAATGAATACTTCCCAAAAAAGCCGGCACCTATTCATTAATCAATTACCAATTACTTCTGCTATCGATCTGTCACTAATGGAAGCAAACACAATAAAGATTTTTTTCTCACAGAATCTTATAGTATGCTACCTGGGCTGAAAAACAGGACTATGGCTAACATCAGAGGAATCATAATTACATCTTTATGAAATAGACTATTAAGCTTATTAAGTTTCAGGAAATACCAAGCAGTGGTTCTACATCCCACAGCAAAGGTCACATAATGATTTTGGAGACTATTTAAACTGTATTCTACCGACTTTGATAATGGGATGAGAAGCTTCTGGATCTGTCTAATTCAGCTCAGCTGGGCATTGATTGATCAATCACGTTGTTCGTGTGCTTTGCAGTAATTAATCAGAGCAACACATTACAATGAACAAACCTGATTTACATTTACAGTCTCGAGGGAAAGAGGAAGTCTTTGTTTGTCACAGCCTGGAGCTGATGTGTGAGAAAAGAACCCCACCAGGCTGAAGTTAGCTTGACGATCACCCCATGGACCCACTCAGCAGATTCTACGTCCCCTTGAAGTCAGTTTACTGTCTGGGCGGCAGCGCTTACTGCCTCAGCTAACTAACTTCCTGAAGGCGTCTCTGCTCTTGTTTTTGTATTTTGCAATAACCCCCTACGCAGATGGAATATTATTTTGACATGCAGTCATTTAATATGTATTATGTCTTTTCCCTTGTGGACATACAGTAAGAAGCTGTGACTCAAGATTCAACAAAAAATAAATAAATTCAATAATAATATTTTTTTAAAAACTGCCAAAAAGCTTTCTTCAATTCAAATTCTGAAGAATCATTTCTGTTCATGCCCTGTGAGGATTCATCAAGCTTTAAATCAGTTGTTGGTAGCTCAGGAAAGGTCACACAAGCAAAAATGTCAGCATAAGAGGACAATCCACTGCCAGTGATAAGCAGACTGACGAGCAAACCATGCATCTTCGAATTTAAGCTAATCCTTCATGCCCGTATGTGATGAAATGTGCCATTTAACAAGGGGAAAACACACACAAAAGGAAGTGTGAGCGAGAGAGCAAGTGAGCAAGCAAAGCAACCCAGAGCAACAGCAGGTTAAACTAACAATGCGCAATTTAACAAGATCTACAACAAGAAGTGCCTTCAGCATTTATCAAGAGAAGTCAAATCCTCCTCTCTTTATAGGGAGAACCAGTAATAAAACAAGAAATAATAAATAGCACTTGTGCTTGGATAGCCTGCCTCGAGTTTTAATGCCGACTTTAATTGCGCTGATTTACTGAGTTAACTTCTCTATAAACTGTCCTAATGTGGCCTTCACACCAACCATTAGCTCTGTCCATTTTAATATAACTGTAAAACACTTTAAATGGTTTAATGCTCTATTTCGCCAAGATGCTCTGATCTCCATCAGAAGTACGTCTTTCTACTCACTTCAAAGACAAGCACAACTCATGATTCATGTGTTTCTGCACTCATAGCATCATAGTATAAACTGTAAATGTATAACACTGCATGGTGGAATCTATGCATTTTTAAGATAATTATGAATAATTTATTAAATATAACTTTAATTCAAGTGTAACCTGTTCAGAGTGGAATATGAACTTTTTTCTGATATCTAAAGAGTGATTTTCACCATTTTTGTCAACATAATCTCACTGTTTCAATAGGCTCACTTTTGACAAGCTCCCTGCAAGTTGAATGAGCTAAATGTCTTTTCTCTCTTCAAACACTTTAAATGCTAACTTTAATAAGTTTTATGTACAGCCCAAGGTTTTGACTGCAATTTGAGAGCATGAAAGTCTCCTTTTACCAGCTTTAGAAAACCTATTGTTAACATAATTTATAATGATTTTTTCTTTTAAGTAACAGTTGTTTTTGTCTTGTTTGTTTGACCTACAGTACTTAATGTTCCTCCTTTCAATGTCTTTCATGTATTAGAGCGCTCTGGAGAGGACTTTGTATGCTGTAAGTATAAACATAATACTTTCAACTGGTCTGATGTGCAACTGTCTGATTGAAATGAGATGGATTTGAAATTGCGATCCAAGACGTCTGCTGTGAATTGTGTGAGCCGTGTTTGCTGTGAGGTGTAGCGAGTCAATTATAGCAGGAGCACTGGGCAACGGTGCTCATTTTCAATTACTGTTATCACCTGCCTTAAAAGATGCACGCATCAAGAGGCAACGCAGCCTTCAACCAACCAGACTGGCTTTGTAGGTTGATGCACAGATAGAAAAATGAATGGCTTTCGACAGCAAATGGAGTTCTGTCGTGAGGTTAAGAATAAAGATGGACGTTTCAGAGCCTTTGTGATCCTTTGCCACTATGACATTGAATCGACTAAAAGTTCAACTCCAACTTTTAGATTGTATTTAGTTTTGTTGCAGGAAGTGAACTGTCACTTGATCCATCATGCATTACAATGTACATCAACAGTATTGTAGAGGAAGTCAATACACACAATAACCTCATGTAATGCTACAACTTAGTACAGTGGGCAAATGAAACTGGTTTCTATGTTTTGTCAGTTAAGTGCAGTTCGTCCCTTAGAAGTCTGCTGGAGTGTTGACCTAGTTTGATTTTGCAGAATAGTGGATTTTGCTACAAAACATGCTTTTGTCCCATTGCTATGAAATGTTACCAACATAATTACACACAGGATTCTGCAGATATTTAATCGTGCTTCATTTTTCATTCAAGGTTCATTCTTGACATTGGAGACAGGCTTTACAAAAACAGAAAAAAGAAAAAAAAATCAACGGAAGGTCAACTTTACTCATTGATTACAGCAAATTATTTTGGCTAAATATCATAGCAGTAGGGCAAATACATGTTTTTTTTTCATCAAATGAAGAGAAAAAACAAATAATCACTGAGTGGGGTCTTTATTTGTCAACATTTTATGGTGGCTATTGACTGAAAGTTTTGGAAAGTAAGCCGAACCTTGCCCTGCAAGCTTTCTGTCAAGAAGTCTGCAATTATTGTGCTAACCATGCAATGTGTTCTAATATGAACTGGCCCTGACACTGGTTTTGGGAAATGTGCTTGCTAGGAGGAGTGAGACATGCAAGTGTGGCAGAGCTAACAAACCAGTAGTCAGGTATTAAAATGAACAGAGAGGATATATTAAGGCATGAAGCATGGAATATAATTTTAAAGGATCACCAGGATGTCACTGTCCATATTCCAGACTCCTCTTCCCCAAGAGAGTGAAGACCGTGTGACGTGGAGTCATTGCCAACTAGTTAGAAAACCACAAGCATAATTTTTGAGTCTGTTTAAGTATTGTTAAACTTGCAATATTATCTTGCGCATAAAAAAGAACACTAATCCTTTTAATCAGAAGAAAATGTTCCTGTTCCTGTTGTCGTCATGAATTTCATCAACCATAATGGTGTTAATAACAGCCACCAACAAAACATTAATGTCATCTTGTAAGTTCAACACTCAACATCACTGGCATTATTACCTTGAATGTATTCTAGTTACATTTTGATTCTGCATGTAATTGTTGTAAGTGGGGATGCATAAAAACAGACATATAAAGAGATAATGTGACATTCATGGAGTGCCTCGACCACCTGCAGCCATGACAGCGCCTGTACTATGACGTGGTGTGAGTAGGCGTAGGCAGAGGTGCAAGTTTTGAAACCAGGACTACACAGGACCTCTGCTCTCACACCTCTTTTATCAAAAAAGCAATGTTATGGTGGGCTGTGAAATTGGCAAACAGGAGCAGACAAGAAAAGAAAATCTGGTTCCAACAAAATGACCACAAGGCACAAGGTCACTGTTTGCATCAACACAAAAACAGGACAATCTGTCTTTATCTGACGGCTCAGGTTGCAAGCTGACATAGATATGAGATATGAGGCGTACATAATAAAACACCATTGTTGTATCTTTCTTTCTCTAAACCCAACTCCTCCATCCCTCTGGCTCGGCTATTTCAAAGAGGAGAGAAAAAAAAACAGTCCTTCAGGCAAAATAATAATCAATATGTAAATACAGTTGCATGCCCACCAAAGAGAGCAGTAAGAGGAAGCTTCATTTCCGAGCTACACTATGAATGTCACAAGCCTCCAACATTTTCATCATTTTTACAGTTTTACACGTTTGCGGAGAACCATGAAATGAGGAAGATTTGCCAATTTTTGAATTTAAATTCAAACCCATGCAGTCCTGAAATGACGTTTTTTCAAACAGACCCCCTAATCTTTCATGTCTTGATCTTCTAACCAATGAGGGAGGGGTTTCACAAAATGTTGTTGTGTGAACAAAGGTAGTCCATTTAACTCCCTGGGCCTGGCTCTTTTAAATTCTTCAACACAATAACAAAATTCAGCATATTGCTGAATTTTATTATTCTTCAGCATAATGTGGACAAAGTTGCGTAATTGTTGCCGTGGTTCTCAGCAGACCTCACAAAGTTAAAAGAAAAGTTAAAAGAAAAGAAATCACTGTCATAATTGGCAGAGAATAAGTAGCTATGGCGAACAAGACAAATAAAACAATTTATCTGTCCAATGAGGTGTTGGAGGCGACAAGTGGGAGTGTGGTGATTATTTCAAATGAGCTTATTTATTGCAGTCATCAATCAGGAGACGTGTTTGAAGTTTTCCTTTTCTTGTTGGCCCACAGTCCCAAAAAGCAGATATTATTAAAACACCAAATTTCCATCTAATCTTATTTAGATGACAGAGGGTGCTGGCTCAAAGTAAAATGCTGGCTGAGACAAGCATTTCTTATATTAGCATGCCCTCAGTAACGCACACATGAAAGAAATGTTACTTTTCTGCCAAATTTGTCATGTCTTCAAAGCTACCTTGACTAAATAACAGCCTCAATGCATGGCATGTTGGTTTATTAGTGTTTCTATAGACCAGGGAATAGATGCCACAAGGTCAAAACAGCTGACAATGCATCAGTATGAAAAATGGGTGATTGTGATTAGGGCTGTAATTTAGTTGCCTATTTGGGCCAATGCTTTGAATGTTTGTGTAAAATGTCAGACCCACAGATCTTCAAAAGTAAGAGCAACAGGGCATATTGTAAAGTGCTGTGCAACAGGTTGAGCAAGATCACAACTAAAAGTCCAACAATGCTTTGGTTCCTCAAACCAGCAACACAACTTGCCAAAATGGCTGCGTGTGACGGATATTCGTTCCCTGTCAGTGTGCACAGGTCAGCTCTACAAAGATGGTCAGACTCTCCAGTTGAACCCCTGAGATACACAGTTTTGGATATGCTGAAAAATGACTCAGAAAGGTCAGCAATTAATTAATCTATGATCACTAAAAAGAAAAAGACTGATATACTGTATTATGGGAAGAAAAAAATCAGTTGAATGTCTTTTTTGAGTTTAGACGAATGACAGGCGTCTGATGACAGAAATTGGAGGCAAGGACTGTTTTGGAAGGTAGCTATTAAAAAGGTCAAATGGTGAGGGAGAGAAAATGAACCAAAAAATAAAGCATCTTATGTGATAAGTGACCATTTGGGTGCTGTTTTGCAAGTGTTGCCGGTACTTTTGTATCACTCCTCACTGGCAGCCGTTCCCAAACGCCCAAAATAAATAAGCACTGGATAGTGTACCAATACATATAAATCTCCTGAATAATTATAAATAAATGACAGACGCAGAAGCATTGCTCTGCGTGATCCACCAAATTCTTGTAACACAACAAAAGATAATCTTTGGAGCCTGTCGGTCTATGTCACACCGTCTATAACAAACCTGAAGATCACACATAACAACCACTGTTTCACGGATCAGGTCAAGAGGGTTTAGTCCTCCCTCCTGTAGCTGGTGAGCACCTCTGATGAAATCTTGTCCGTCCTTTTCAGACCCCGACAGGGTTATCGATGCCTTCATCTCATCTGTTGGACTACAGTAAACCCGACTTTGGCCGCAGTGAGAGTTTGTTCTGCTGTCTGGTGGAAAAAGCAGCTGCAGGACTGATAACAAACTAAAAATTCAACCTTTCTTTACTTCTGGCCGCTTTTGGAATTAGGTCAGGCCCTTTACCTTTTGAGAATCAATATGGTTCCCATCATAAAAAGTGCTGTGTTCTCTCTCATATCTTCTTTTTTTTATACTTACTCAAGCACTTCATCACCTTGTTTGGGTTGTTATGTTAAGACACGGATAAAAAGATGTGATGGTTTTGCAAACTCTGAGATAAATATCTCTACATTCTTACTACAGTAAAACATCTTGTATATCCTTGACAGATTTGAAATTATTGATATTCACTCAGAATAAGTAAAGCTAATTACTTGTTGCAAATGGCTTTCAAATTCACGAATGAACTGCTGTTGCAGAGTGTGCTGGCATAGTAGCCATATTTACTGATATCAATCATAGAGAAATTGTGGAGTTGGAAAGTCACACTGGTGCCAAATTAGTGAGTAATTAATATGTTGCTTCAATCTTTTGCAGATATTTTAACTTATCAATACTGAAGGGTTTCCAGATCTTGTTTATGCTGAATACATCAAACGGGTTCATTCATTTCAGTTTTATTAAGCTGGAAGTTGAGGCATGACTTCGTCATGAATTTGCTGACCTAGAAAGGACAAAATCCAAAGTTCATTAAAAAATACCTCATACGACCATGTGCATGAGCAGAAACACACGCAGACGTACCCAGACTTGTACACACTGACAGAATCGCACCACTGCTTTCAGAGCATCTGACTAATTGTTTGGATGACAAGGCTACTTCAAATGGGGAATAAATATGATTAGCTTAAATGATTTTGCTCATATCAGTCACTGACATGAAACAAAGAGTTGATCCTCATCAACCCAATTTACTGTGGAGCTGCAGTCGTCAGGATTCAATGAAATGGAAAAAAAAAACTTGAATATTAATATTGAAATATCAGTGGGTTTCTTTTCATTTCATCCACCAGAGGACTGGAAATCCACAGCAAGGACAAGTGTCATTATAAAGTCAAACGTTGTGATTTCAGTCATAGTCTTTGAGATAAAGCAGCTGCAGTGGATTTCATTTCCATAGAAAACTTACAGCCAGAGCATTTGCCAAGGCATTATTAC
Organism: Haemulon aurolineatum; assembly: GCA_038406115.1. Taxonomy (NCBI): domain Eukaryota; kingdom Metazoa; phylum Chordata; class Actinopteri; order Lutjaniformes; family Haemulidae; genus Haemulon; species Haemulon aurolineatum. Next base: position 9,073,763 of record JBCAUF010000134.1, read on the forward strand.
TACCACTCTCTCCTGATTTCTGGTTAAACTG